>JAOXYA010387351.1:0-32860 GCA_028565675.1 Sorex palustris
AAAATATATATATAAATATATATAAATATATATATATATTCTAAGGTCACAAGAATAGAAATTGTGGTATACGTGCTTAATAGAATACTACCCAGCTCTAAAGCAAGATTAAATCCTCTAACTTTCTGCAACAGGATTAGAATTGGAAGCTATCAGGTTAAGTGAGTCAGAAAGAAAAAATATCACATTATTTCACTCAAATGTGAGTTGAATGAAATAACACAATAATTTAGACTATTTCCAATAGAAACTAACCCTAAGACAAAGTCAGTAAAACTGTGATCGAAGGATGCAAAGAAAAGTGAGAGTTATGAATCTTGGGATTATGATATAGGATTTTGACATTCTGGTGTAGGTATGGCATGGCACTATAACAAGTCACTGTCACTGTCACTGTACTCCTGTTGTTCATCGATTTGCTCGATCGGGCCCAATAACATCTCCATTGTGACAATTGTTACCACAACAAGTACAAAATGATAAAGCAGTGTTTTTGCAAACTAAAAAAAAAGGTAAATTATTAAATTAATTAAATCCCTTACTCTAAAATGAGGTATGCATCTCTTCTTTGAGAATACCTGCACCAATTTCTTAGGCATGTACTACCCCTTTGGTAAATCTATTATCTCCATTGTTTTATCCTTAAATAATTTTCTGGCAAAGACGAAAAAAAAACTAAGATATGAATGACAGGTTTCTTTCTCCCTAATAGCATTTTTTGATGCCATAGCAACCTCTACTTCGTACTTAATGTCATCACTGAATTCATTCCTTCTGGAAGAAAAATTACTGGTTTTCTTTAGTGGAGGCCTTTTACATCTTTTTGTGAATCCCAATGTGCCAAATCTCATTTGAACCTATATCCCTCAGCTCTCCTGAGATTCATGATGGCAAGGAATTAGGGAGTTATTTTCCAATTGGCTGTTGACTCATAGCCACCTTGGCGTCCAGTGGGGTAACTGGCTATCTTGAGCAGGAAGTCACCCCTGCTTTCCATAGTTTTCTCTGTGCTTAGGACTAAGCAGGTACTTGCTGGGGACTGATCATATTTCTGTGGCCTCGCTGAGTCTCAGCCACACTAACGCTGGATATTTTTCAGGATGGGTATCTGTGCTGTCCTCTTGAGTGTCTGAGGGGAATCAGAGTATGATCAGGTGCTTTGGGAAGATGAAGATCTATGTGCTTAAAATCCACCAAAGGTTTAAGTACTAGGGACATGATTTGATTTGTGCATTCAAAAGATTTTGTTCTTCTGTGTAGAGAACCCAGAGAGTAATAGATCTGAAATCAAGGAAGGGAAAGCATAGTGGAGATGTTATTGTTAGTAGGCAAATATTTATTTGAACCGATGAGATATGGCAATACAATAGGACAGTGACAACTAAATAATCTTTTAGCTCATCTTTTTTTTCAGTTATTTCTATATTCCATGGCCAAATCATAAAATGATATATTTCAGAAAGATTTACCTTGTCAATATTTTCAATAGTTATTTCAATGTCAATGACTTTGATGAGTGCAGGATGGTTTCTTTCCCACAGGAATTCTTATATCACTGGTGATGGGACGAATGCAGCAAGAAAGAGACTCATTCACTGCAGGTGGGAATATTGATTGGTCCAGCCTTTCTGGAAACAATATGGACATTCTTCAGAACATTAGAAATTGGGCTTCCATATATACCACTCCTTGGAATATATCCTAGCGACCCAAAAACACAATACAGAAAATCCATCTGCATTCCTGTATTCATTACAGTAGTATTCACAATAGCAAGAACCTGGAAAGAACCCAAGTGCCCAAGAACAGATGAGTGGATAAAGAAACTGTGAATCCCTATACAGCTATTAGGAAAAATGAAGCTGTGAAATTTGCTTATACATGGATGGACATAGAGAGTTATCATGCTGAGTGATGGATCAGAGGGAGAGGGACAGACAGAATGATTGCATCATTTGTGCAATATAAACACACACACACACACACACACACACGAATAACAACATAGCATGTGAATAATACCCAATGACATAGAAACAAGGCCCAGGAAGATCGGCCCATGGTAGAAAGTTTGCCACAAAGAGGAAGTGGGGTGGGGGGGGTGAAGTTAGGACAGAGATGGAACTATGACAACGATAGATGGAAATGATGACTCTGGGCCAAAACTGAGTGCTTAAAGGAGGTAAAGTGATCAGCATGATCCACTTTCAGTGACCATATTGCAAACCACAGGGCCAAAAGGAAAATAAAAAAGAGTGAGAAGAAAAGTGTCTACCATAGAGGCAGGCTGCAAGGGCAAAGCCGGGCTGAGGGGAGGAGGCAGGGAGGGAAACTTCGACATTGGTGATAGGAGATGTCCACTGGTGAAGGGATGGGTGTTGGAGCACTGTGTGACTGAAACTTAATCATGAACAACTTTGTAATGATTTATCTCATGGTGCTTCAATTAAAAACAAAATCCATGTGTCATCCTCTAGACTGCTTGAAAACTTCTACTTGAAAATCAACAGATAATTATGTAAAAGTGAGCCCTGGAAATCAAGACTCCCATTGATCTGTGACTAAGGGTCCCTGGCAATACATTCCTTTATCTTTTATTAACAGATGGTGGCTATTTGCACTTTATTGCAGCCAAGTCCCAATGCAGCTCTAGGCAACTGTAGACACATTAGTGTTGTTGTGCCCAAGTTTCAGATCCCCAGTTGTGGAAAGACCCAGTTCCACACATGATAATGCAAAAGCAAAGGAACTTCATTACTAGTTCGAGCCAGCGCTAGTTCAAGCTAGGATCCAAGTCTCATCCAACACAGTGGAGTCTTGACAAGGACTCTGACTTCAACTCATAAGCAGTTTATATAGGGTTCAGTCAAGAAGCAGTTTATATACTGTCTATTTTTAACATTGCCCTATTACAACAGTGGTCAGCAATTAGATAGCAGGTACCAGTAACAGTTCGGGGTTCTTCCCAAGAAGAGTGTGGTGAGCCCTCATGACTGGCTAGCTCCAACTGCTCAATTTCTTATCTAGGTGAATTACTCTGTTGGGAGTTTACCAGAAACTGCAAGTTCTGGTTTGGAGAAACAGAAAGTGAGGCCTAACTGAGACTTAATGTTAGCTGCAGCTTCTCATGGCTTCTGAGGGGCCTGCTTTGGGGCCTCACAGCACAAAAGTGGATTTTTCTGTCTTAAGAATCGCATGACATGTTTGCATACAAAACTCTGCAGATTAAAAGTGAGAGTTTATTGTTAAGTTTAAGTTCATGGGTCCAGGTACCTCCCCAAATGTTTAGGCTTCTCCTTTACCCATGCAAGATATCATTTTTCCTGTCCCTGGTGCTTCCCTGTCCCTTGTACCACCTCCTGGCTGTTCTTCCACCTAATTATCTAATCACCTCTAGTGTATGAAGACGAGGCCCCATCCCCACTCTGTGCAGTGTCCTTTTCTAATCTGAAACCATGTCCCTGGGCCTTTCCCAGCCTGAACCTCAATAGTTCCTTGATGTCTTGTCCCAGTTTTTCTTAATTTTCCATCCTGGCCCTCATATGCTTGTAGGTGAGATCCCTGTGTTCTGTACTTGTCTTGGGGCCTTTCACAACTGTACCCCAGCAGTTCCTAGCATCCTGTTGCAGCTTTCTATCACGGCTGTGGTGTGCAGAGATGAGACTTATGTGTTCAGTATCCTCAGTCCCTGCCTGAATATGCTACCTGCCCAGGTGCAAGCATTGTTCCTGGGTGTATGCAGAAAAAGAAAGGATGAGAAGGCTGGGGACCTCCCTTTATCTTCTGCCAACTCCCACCCCCAGCCATTTTGTTTCTATTTTGATTGATTACCTGTTTGATGGACTACCTGGGCCCTGAGTGAGATTGAAAGTCACCAACTAAGTTCATCTGGTCCTCCACCCTTCCACGCTGTATAAACAAAACTGTGTTTACATCTGCACCTGAACGCAGCAAACCTGCTCTCTGATATCTGATCAATCTTCATGAAACCCACAGAAACCTGAGCGAACAAAGCCTTTGCAGCAAGATGGAAGAACTCCATGTAGAAGGAGGGACACAGAGAGAATCCTTGGGCAAACAAGAAAGTAGTGCAGAGGGTAAAAAAGGTTGCAATGGGAAGAAAGATCTAAGGGTGATATAGGCAGGCAGATAGGGAAGGACCCCTCCCAAAATAATGGCAGTAAATTTCCTGAGAATTAATAGCCCTGATCTCACAGAGAACTGGTTCCAGTGCCAGTCAGACCCTGAGGAGGCTGGACCCCCTTCCACAGAAGCTCCTCAGGAACAAAAGGCCAGGAAAGGAATTTCAAAGAACATCACCACTCCCAACTCTACCCCCTTGACAACCTCCTTAGCAATGACTTTGATCTAGGTACAAGCCCCAAGAACGAGTAGGTTGGGAAAACCCTCTAAAGCCACCTTGAACAAAGGAAAGGTGCACATATACTACCCGGCCCCATATGCTGCTTGTGCCTACGTGGCTGAGCACGTGTCACCTGCATATCCCCTCTTGAGATGTGTACTTTCATGATTTCATGCCTAATGCTAAGATGTGTCTAGAGGCTCTCTCTGCCCTTGGAGAAGCCCAGGTTCTCTCTTGAGCATGCTACTCTCCACTCTCACTTTCTCTCCCTCCTTCCCTTCAAAACGTCCAAATAGAAACTATGTAACTTCACTGCTCCTCTACTCCTGAAATTCCCTTCTTTGAGGCAGGAGAAGAACCCAGTAACGGTGGGTCCAGGGTGGCAGAGGCAGATGGTAAGAAAGTGACCATCTTTCTCCTCCTCACTTCATATAAGTCACCCGTGGAGCTCATGAACATCAAGGGGGCTGGTGGGAAACCTAATCCCCATCTTATTCTTAGAACCTAGGAAGGAGAGGCAGGCCAACAGGTCCCAGACTAATAAATTCTCACAACCTGCCTCAAGGTAGTTGTCTTTCATTCTCTGAAGTAGCTGGCCCTGAGAGAAAATTCTCAGGACTCCACCCACCACAACAGACACCTGAACAGGAAGGTAGCAGACCTTGAGGACAAATTCTTGAGGACTTGCCCCAAACTAAGAAACACCTGATTAGGACTAGAAGAAAATAATCGAGCCTGCCTTTTCCTGGTAAACAAACTCCTCCCAGTCTACATGTGATCTGTTGACCATCTAGCCGCACCCGTCTAGCCAAAAGTCCTTTCTTTATCCGGAAAGAAGTCGCTAACCACAAAACTGTCTGGGGCCGAGTCTCTAGTCCACTGACTTTTATTTAGACACATGAAATGACTCTTTTTGTGTTTTATGGACAACTACCTCACTGGTTCACCTGTCCCTCTTTAGTCACTCATTTTAACCTTGTCACAGTGAATGGTGTATTGACATCTGTTGTAAATAGTTTATCTTTTCTTCTTTCATACTCTCTCTCTCTCTCTCTCTCTCACTCTCTCTCTCTCTTCCACTTCTCTCATTTCATTATCACACTCTCTTAGTGTCTTATGGAAACTTAAAACTGTGGTTTTTCCACACATTCCTGAAAGCATTACAAATTATAAGGTGAGCAAACATTATTGACACTCTGTAGAATCAGAGAAACCATTTAATTGAACTGAACATTCTTTCTATAATATTGGTTATGTTTTAAAGATTACTTTAAATATTGTGAGAAAGACTATGTAATGGGATGTTTTATTGTTGCTATTTGGACTACCCCTGGGGACATCCAGGACATACACCTGGCACTGAACTTAGGTATCATCCTGGTAGTGTGCAGGGGACCATATTCAGTGCATGGGGATTGAATGAGAGTCTGCTGCATGCAAGGTAAGCATCTTACCCACTGTAACCTTGTGGAAATAATTTAACTCCTCAGGTCAACAACTTTATCTTCATTTTCAATAAGACTCCTTTCTTCTGGCTGTCGACTTAATCTCTGCCTATTTCTTTATTATTTTTTTCTATTTTTTGTGTTTATGGAGACATCATGTTTTACACAGTTGTTCATAATAGAGATATCTCAGGCATACAATGTTCTAACACCAACCCCACAATCAACGACCCATCCTTCTACCAATATTCCCAGGGTCCCTCCCACCTCCCCCCATTCTACTTCCTTGGCAGGCATATAACAAACTTATTTCATATTACTTGACCCCATAAACCTAAAGGAATGACAAATAGAATTATCTAAAAATTAATAAATAAATGTCAACTTGTGATGATTAATTGCTATATGTTTTTAACTCTTTATTTCTTCTTTGTATTTTGTTTGTGCTGTTTTGGGGCCATTCCAGGCAGTGCCTCAGGGCTTACTCCTGGGTCTGTGCTGAAGATCAGCCCTGGTGCTGCTCAGGGAACCTTATGGGGTGCTGGGGATCAAATCCAGGTTACCTGGTGTAAGGCAAGTGTCCCATCCACTGTACTGTCTCTCTGGCTCATGCTCCCTCTTTCATGATATTCACACCCACTTACCCCACATCTTCTGAGCTCCCTAGTGAGAAAGTATTTTATGTTTCTTTAATATAAATATTCCTAAATATAGACATTCCTAAAAAATAATATGATGTAATGATGTCTTTGTGTTTGCATGTCTTTGTTTTCCTGCTAAACTTGAATTGCCCATTGCATTTGCATATTATTAAGTTGGTTTTGGGGAGCACACCTGGAGTTGCATAGGGCTTGCTTTTAGCAGTGCAGTGCTCAGGGATCACTACTGGCTTTGATCAAGGACCACTTCTGATAATGTTGAGCAGCCATATGTTGTGCCAGGGATTGACCTGGGTCAGCCATATGCAAGACAAGCACCCTACCCATTGTACTATCTCTTCAACCTTTAGAAATGTCTTTTCTTTATATTTTATATTATTGCTTGATATTTAGTTACTGGTCTTTAACTAAATATACTGCTTACAATTCCAAATGGGAGGTCTCAGTACATTATTTGTCTAGGAGTTTTTCGTTGCCTTTAATCTGCCAACAGTCACCACCAATACCTTTAGTGATTTATTTTGAACACCGTTTATCTCTCTGAGTATGCATATGATTTGCTACAAATTTCAATTACCATTTCCACAAGTCTACTGCATTTTTTCCATTTATAAAATTTGTACTGTGCTGCTAAATAGAAACAAAGGGTGCAAACTTGAGGCACCTAAGCTAAGCCCCACTTGACCCTGAGCACAGATGGCTGTGCCTACTACCCAAATCAAACAAATAAACTATTGTTACCACAGTTCTTGATTCAAGTCAGTTGTTCATAGAATTTACATGAATCACGAGTATTAATTGCAGCGTAAAAACAGTTTTTTAAAAAAGGCCTCGTATTTTTTTCTTTATTCAAGAATTCCTCTGCTTGATAATTTAGTTGTGGTGACCACACATATTCTTGTTACAGTGCTGCCTGAGGGTCTTGTACTTTATGATGTTCACTAAAGATTTCACATGGGTCTTTCAAAGATAACACACACTGTGTTGTAGTGTAAGGGGTTGTAGGCAACAGAATAATCAGGATGACTATGCACATAAGTGTCACAAGAAGCCAAACTCATGTCTTGATGTTTTCATGGCCACTGCATTTGCCATGGAACAATACCTGACTCCCATCATTTTTATGGTAGATTTATAACAACTTCCAATCATATGAGTTATTTCTTTTAAGTGAAATGAGTTTTTAAAATATTTACCTCTCATCATTATAATATATTGCTGATCCATTAGACTAAGAGAATTTCTGGGAGATTCTAAGACACTGCACTTAAAGAAATAACATTTCAGTTGGGAAAGATTTTTTGTGTACAAGTAGCCAGAAACCCTGTGTGACTCTAGTGACATGATCAAAGCCAAGGTTCACATACAGTTTGGTGAGACCACACACAAACACACAAACACACTTGCTGAGAGAGGGAGGGAAAGAGAGGGAGGCTAGATGAGAGACAGTGAAAGAAAAAGAGAGAGAGAGTTCCCCTTTACATAATTTAAAGATAAAAATTCAGCTATATGGTTAAACAATACAAATTTTCAATAAGCCTAAGCAATAACACAGAGGCTCAACTAGCACTAACTATCACAGTAGATTCTCAGACAGAGACTTTAGTAAGACCATTGTGAGATGCAACAATTATCAGGGATTGGCTCTTATTGATCTCTATTTGCCTTTGTGTTGTGAAAAACAATATGAGGTAAATTGTCCCCACTAAGAGGGCAGCCTGGGGTGGTATGTGGGAAACTGGAGATATTGATAGAGGGAAGTAGACACTGGTGGTGGAATTGGTGTTGGAACATTTAATGCTTGAAACAACTAAATTATGAGCAACTTGACAAATCACAGTGTTATAAGAAAAAAAAAACAATCCTTCACTGTTTGAAACTCCAGGTACTATATAATATTACCCATTAATATGATCTAACACAGAAACTATGCATTTAAGGAGTACAATTTCCTACCATAAAGGCCATACACGCCCTACCGCTGTGCTATCGCTCCAGCCCAGGTGAAACCTACATTAGAATATTATTGAAAATGGTTCTCCCAATTTTTTGGCTTAAGTGTACTCTTTTTCTCTTTTTACACTCAATTTTTCTAAAAAAGACAAGATAATACCAGATAGCACTATACACTTTTTTACTGAAAACCTCAGATAAATATCCTAGCTTCTCCATGGACTACTTTCTACACAAGTATAGGATCCTATACAGCTGTTATCATTTCTGACAGTCCATAGAAAAATTCTCCACTCCTTCAATATCAATTTTATTTTTGCATCAACATAGCCAACCACCTTTAACTTTCAGGTTTCTGTGAGTCTTCTTCCAGTACATGAATTTGGTTATTCTAAGCTTATTTAAAATATCAGTATCACAGTTGGGCTGATACAATGGTGAAATACACATATCAGACAATAAAGGAATCCTGCTGAAGTTGACTTAAAGACACCATAATTCCACATTGGTAGAATCCCCTAGAATAGGTGATTGGAAGAATTGATATCTTCACTTCATTATCACACTACAATACAGAGTTAACTGCCTCTAAGGCTTTAAGTTCAAATAAAACTAATTTCAGAACTTTTTGTCTGGCAGCTAATACTATTCAGTATTTTCTTACTTCCATAGCATGTCAATTCTTGACAATTGCACCAACCCAGAATCTAGCATGATTCTCTACTAGATCAATGCTTGCCAGGGTTCAGCTGAGAACAACTTTCTCTCGCTGACTGATGTAGCCTTAAAGAAGTTTTGGGGAGGCGGGCACAGAGGAGCAGGCAGAGGTCAGGGGAGTAGGGAAATAGCGACATAGCTGCAACGTAATATTCTCAGATTTGCTCTTGAGTGGAACAAGTTTAACTCAGAGATGTTCCCACAGATTCCTGCATATGCATTTCTGGAAATAAATGATGGATTCAACACAGAGAAGAGGAGAAGCTGCAGCATGGTCTGTTGCTTTAGTTTCTTCTTTAACAAGGATGGAAACAAGAGCATTGAGGAGATCAAAGGATGATTTCAGTGGTGAAAACTAGAT
Organism: Sorex palustris; assembly: GCA_028565675.1. Classification (NCBI taxonomy): domain Eukaryota; kingdom Metazoa; phylum Chordata; class Mammalia; order Eulipotyphla; family Soricidae; genus Sorex; species Sorex palustris. The sequence continues at coordinate 9,499 of JAOXYA010387351.1, forward strand.
TTTGCGCAGTAAGATGGTTCCAGCGTCTACTGACCCTAGTTAGTCAAAAACACATGCCTCCAAATGAGACATACTTGGAACATCCTATCAGGTCCAGGCCAGTACAATTCCTTCCTTCCTTTCTTCCCTGTTGTCATTACTGGGTGGGTCCCAAAGCTCCACCCCATTTTACGGTATTTAAGTGCACTGCTTGAAGAAGGCAGCAAAAAAGTGTGACGAGCAGACTACAAAAACCCTGTGGGGAGATTCACCTGAAGACCAGCCCTAAGACCTCAGCCAGATGGGATCACAAGTCTGGGTGAGTAGCAATCAGTATGGTGACGGGTGGAATGCGAAGGACACAGTATAATACCCAGGACTATATTAGCACTTGTTTTGTGTAATGTTTTGCAGGAAAACGTTGGTTTGCCTTTCCTCCCTGACCACTGGGAGCTTGTTTTTGTTGATTGCCCCCCAACCTGTCAATTACCTTTGTCTCCTGATCAGACTCGGACTTGTAAATATTGTCTTTCTCTTCTTAGTGTCCTTTTCATGGTTAGCTATTTTACAGCAATTCCTTTTTATATGGATCCAAGAAGACAGTTAAAAAGACAAGACTGTGGTTTGGGAGTTGATTGACTCCAGATAATATTATGTCTTGAACATCTGCTCTCTTGACTTAAGCCTCAGTAGCCCTTACTTCCTAGATCCCCAAAAGCAGGGTCCCGATGAGGGACTGGATGGACCCAGGACAAACGATAAGCACGCTACCCTGGCATCAAAATGGGCCTGGTGAAAGTGCCCTGATGCTTAACTATTGGTCAGGGACAATTTCTGTGATGATCCAAAAGTAATAACTGGATTTGGACCCTGCTGAGTTTAGGAATGATTGATCTGGCCTGAGCACTGTAGTCTGAGTTTGCGGTAAGATGTCCCCAGGAGAGTCACCCTATAGGTCTAAGGGTGTCTATTACTGTGTCTATACAGAATGGTAGATATTAGGAAGGAGAATTTAAGATGTTAATCAAGTTGCAGGTCTAAGGAGAGGAGAAACACACCATAAGGGCTGTTTTGCCCTTGTGGGCTGCAGGTGGTCGCAAGTACCATGAAAAACATTTCGATCATGCTTCCTGTGGGGAGGTATGGTTGGGGAGGTGTGGTGAGAGGATAAAAAAGAGCAGCTTCAGGGAGAAAGGGAGGATAGAATGAGATAGGAGAAAGAGAGAAGAGACAGCAGAAAGACAGCAGAGAGAGAGAGAGAGAGAGAGAGAGAGAGAGAGAATGGATACAGCAGGAAGAAAGTATTTCACGGTTAGAGAGAGATAGAGAGAGAGAGAGGATTCAAGAGAACTGGGAGAGATGAGAGACTGAATAAATGGCAACTAATAAGCAGCAAGCTTGGCCCTCGTTCTTCCTTTGTCCATCCAAGGCAACAGCTCTCCAGGATGGAGAAGCAGTTTGAGAACACCGAACGTGGGAGGCGAGAGAGAGCCCCCCAGAGAGCCCACCAACATCTTTTCACATGTAATCTCCGTGTGGGGATTTAAACAGCTCGAAAGTAGGGGTTTACACAATGTCTTAGTGTGAATGTCTAAATGTTAGCCTTTTTTTGTTTGACTTATGGAAAGTCCTTTTCTTGGCTCCCACCCCAAAGATTTGACATCAGTCATTTCCCTTTCCCAAGAGAGTTTGTGTCATAGAGACTTTCTCAGCGTAAGGGGTTCTAGTTCCAGGCAAAGCCCTTGGATTGGTGTGGTTGGTGGCTAATTACAGTGCTAGGAGGAAATTGAGTGCCTTGAAAGTGGCAGTGAGCAGAGACAATTGAAACAAGATTCCTTTTCTAAAGTGCAGGAATATTTTTTCATCCTCAGGAATGAATTCGCTCTTTGGAGTCTTCACTGACTTCTGGTCCAGGAAGTTGCTGAGCTTCATTTCTCTTCAGATCTCTAAACATCTGTGACTGATTGATTGTGGTGAGTGGAGATCTACTGGGCACCAACCCATGCACCTGAGGCTAGAGGTGTGGGATTTACCACAGATCACGCATCATTGAGAAGGAGGCAGTACCCACCCATCATAGTTCTTAGTATATGACTTACTTCTTACAGGAGAGAGGCTGGAAGAATCACAGTTCTGAGAAAACCCACTTCGTCTCTGCCCTCCTACACGAGAGGATGGAGGTGTCGTCAGTCCTGAACAAACTCCAGGAAGACCTCATCTGTCCTGTCTGCCTGAATTACCTGACTGACCCTGTCACCATCAACTGTGGGCACAATTTCTGTGATTCCTGCATCCGAGCGTTATGGGAGAATCGACAGAACACATTCCTCTGCCCTGTCTGCCGATATCCACATGAGGAGAGTAATCACTTCCGTGCCAACCCTCAGATGGAAAGGCTGGTTGACATGGTCAAGTGTCTTCACCTCTCCAGGAATGAGGAGACAAGGCAGGAAGAAGCAAACATGTGTGGAAAGCATAACTTGGCACTGAAATTGTTCTGCGAAGATGATCAAGAGCTAGTGTGCGTCATGTGCAGCTTTTCCGATGCCCACAAGAATCACAGTGTGAGGTCCATAGGGGAAGCTGCCTCATATCATAGGCAAAAGCTCTCCCTCTACATCCAAACCCTGAAGAAGCAGATAACAGAAAGTCAGATACTACTATTCACCCTAGAAAAAAATCAACTAGAACTGAAAGAGCAGGTTGGAAAGCTTAAAAGTCGATTAACCTCTGATTTCGAATTCGTGCATCTGCTTGTAAAACGTGTGCAAATGGCAACCTACTCCAGATTGGAAGAAGAAGACAGTGATTTTCAACATAAATTTAAAATCAATATTGCTGAAATTTCTGATCATATTTCCACCATGAAAAGTCTACGGAAGGAGTTGGCAGAAAAGTGTGTGATGTCCAAGGGGAATCTACTGAGAGAGGTCAAGAATATCAAGTACAGGTATAAAAACCTGGAGAACCCATCTATATGGTCCGTCCAGTTCAAGAAGGAAGGCTACTCTCTTCCTCCACTGTACTCAGACCTGCAAAACATCATTCACAAGTTCCAAGAAGAAGTGACTCTGGACCCCAAAACAGCACACCCCAGTCTTTGTGTGTCTGAAGATAGAAAGACTGTTAATTATGTGCAAAAACGATCACAAGATGATGGGGAAGTGAGGGAGCCTGACTATGCAGTGGTTCTGGGCTCTGAAGGATACAGTTCTGGCCGACATTACTGGGAGGTGCAGGTGGGTGACAAGACTGAGTGGGCCGTGGGGGTGTGCACAGATGCTCCTTTCAGCAAGGGGCAGCCCCCCCTGTCGGGTCATAATAGTTCTTGGACAATCCAGCTACAGGATGGCAACTACTTGGCTGGAGGCTCTGTACCTGTCCTTCTCTCTGTGAAGAACAAGCCCCAAAAGATTGGCATTTACCTGGACTATGAGTTGGGTCAGATTTCCTTTTATGATGCTAGGGACAGGTCTCACATCCATTCTTTAATTGAGACATTTTCTGGTGTATTAAAGCCTTATTTCTGGGTGGGCTGGCATTCTACCCCTCTTATACTATGTGAAGTAGAGATTCTATAGAAACAACTCTGCTTTATTGTCATCCAATGACTTGAATAATAAGTAGTAAGTATTCATTGAATACTTACTTGAACAGTAAGTATTCATTGAATAGTAAGTATTCATCTATCAATGAATATATGTTTTCCAAAATACTTTCTTAATTTTAAACACATAGTTATTTTTTCCCTTTTGGCTTTTATATTTTATTATCTTTTTTAATATAGTTACTGACATTTGGGTACTTGACAGCTATGAGATAAACATTCTGACATATGACTGCTGTAAATACTGAAAACTGTGTGCAGGTTAGTGCCCCTGCCTTCCTGACTAGTATGGTCAAAGAAGGCAGAAACCATCCCAAGGCTGGTAGTTTAGAAGATGTGACAACCCATCTCTGGGAAGTGTCATCATAACCTGTGCAACTTTTTTGTTTTAAGCAGATCAGGAGGAAATCTTATAAAGAACTTTGTGTGAATAGGGGATCCTACCATGTACAGAGTTTGTCATTGTATGTTGTGCCTTGTTTGAATCTCATTGTGAACCCACAATGAACATATCACCCAAGTTGTGGTTCTCTGTCATTCTCTGTATAGTTGATGTATATTGATATAAATTTGTTTTGTGTACCTCGATTGTGTATGACTTCCATCTGCCCACACAAAAATGAGTGACTTTTCAGGAAAATTCCTCACTAGGTTAAGATGTTTATTTCATCCTAATTATATTGGGAATTCAGATTCTTCATATAAATTTGTTCTATGCTGTCAGACAAGCTTCTCAATTTGTACATTGCCATTTTTTCCAATAAAGTCACACTTTCTATTACTCTTGTTGTTTTGGGATGAATAAAAATGTATTTTCACAGATTTCCTATGTTTGCATGAATTTTCACATATGTTAAGTGTATATAGTTTTTCTTTTTCATAACCATCTAAAGGGTTTCCAGTGATAGAGAGAGGGGCTATTATAGAGGTACCCTCTCAATGAGTCTTTCATATTTCTTCAAACATTGTTAGGGAAATATTGATTTGAATAGGGCTCCCATAATGGATTAAGTAAAAAGACATAAGAGAAAAAGTGTGGATGTAGTGGGCTAATAGCTTCATAGACTGAGAGGCCCCTTTATCCTAAACATTTAATATTTATTGCTTAGAACCAGTAATCATTATTAAAAAATGCATTCTTTGGTGAATTGTTTAGCACTCTTCTTTTTCTGAGGTAAACTTTTATATATTCAAAGATCTTAGTATATTGGGACAAACATCTTTATACTGATCTTATCTCAAGGAATGTTTCCTCTGGGAGAAAGAATGAAGATATAGCAGTTACAGGAGCCTCACGTCAGTAGTTTTCCTCATGGATGCTGAAGGCTTTCTGCATATCAGATTACTGTTATCTTCCCATTATGCCTTTCTCTTCATTCATTTAATGATTCTTCCCTTGGATCCCAATAGCGAAGGCCTTGAATGATTAAAAAAAATGGTGTATCCAGAAGAAAATATGGTTGGTTTTCTGTCTCCTTCCATAAAAAAGGTCAGGAAGGTTCGTTCCTTTTTATTAATTTACTTATTTATTTATTGCTTTTTGGGTCACACCCGGCGATGCACAGGGGTTACTCCTTGCTCTTCACTCAGAAATTACTCCTGGCAGTGCTCTGGGGACCATATGGGATGCTAGGAATCGAACCCAGGTCGGCCGCGTGCAAGGCAAATGCCCTACCCGCTGTGCTATCGCTCCAGCCCCTCATTCCTTTTTAAAGGGAGCATGATTTATAACTTCCATTTCACAAAGGACTTGAATAAATATTTACCCAATTAAATTAGCTCTTGAAAACTATGTTTAATTTCCTGAACACTAAGAGGCATTTTCTGGTGGCATCTACAAGTCTGTGGACTTTGAAGGAACCCTTATCTCAAGAGTGGGAGATGCAATACTTGGTGACAAGTATCTTTCTTCTCAGGAAGTTTTTATTACTCTGCCGTTAAGTGAGTTATTTCTATGTCCAGTCTTGGCCTCTGTTTTCTTGATACCAAACTAGTTCTGGAGTTCATAGCAACAGGGATCAATTACAGACATGCTCCCAGATATTTCTCTGCTCATTATGGTTATGTCTTATCTGTAGTGGTGCTGGAGAAATTATGGCAATTGGGGTGAGTAGCTCAGGATGTACAATGACAAATCAACAGGATGAATAGATTTCCTAGTTGGAATGTAAGAATGAGTTTTTGCTTTGGAGAACTTGAGCATAGACCTACTGTAAGTTGGCTTTATTTTCTTTAACATTTTGTGATTCTTGACTGCATTAATTTTTGACTACTGCAAAACTCAAAACAATCCCCACTTGTATATTTTGTAAATGCCAATATCTTTAAATTAATCTGTAAAACCTCAGCTGTCATCACATTCACGAGCAGTATGCACACTCATGTGTTCATTCAACACACACCAAATGACTAAATGCTACCATGCTGACTCTCTATGAATATGATAGTAGCCTATAGAAGAAAGAAAATGGATGGCCTGACCATCAGGGATATACAATGAGTAAGAGAGAGAGATGGGGTAGAGACTGAAACCCATCCTTTCAAAGATTCATCAAAACTTCTAAGACTTTGGCAGCCGGGGCGATAGTACAGCAGATAGGGCATTTGCTTTACATGGGGCCAACCCAGGTTTGATTCCAAGCATCTCATATGGCTCCCTGAGTACCGCCAGGAGTATTTCCTGAGTGCAAAGACAGGAGTAACCCGTGCATCGCTGGGTGTGAGCCAAAAGCAAAAACAAACAATCAACAACAACAACAACAAAAACTTCTAGGGCTTTGTAGTAGAGACTGACAAGGTCAACGTGTAACAAAGATCATGCTTCAAAGAAACTCTGATTCTGTACTACTTTTGTTTCAATACATGACAATACATACAATACATAATAACAATACATGACTTTTGGAAAAGAATGTGGCCTCTGGGAAAATGTCACTGAGGATATAGCCTTTTGTCTTCAGTATGCCTGGCCATTTCGGATTCCTGAAAGGCACCCACTGCTGCTTCAGGATGAGATCCATCTCCTGTGTATGAGGGTTAGGTTGCCATGATCTGACCCATGTATCTAGTGTCATTAGCCTCAGATATGATGGTGTTATGGCTGTTTTACTCCAACACCTTTCTATGTACTGAAAGCTAACCATTGAACTTATCTGTGATGTTGGTTGATCAGGGCTAAGTCTCAGATACCATGTATGCACTTACTATCTTGTCAGTGGGAACACTGAACCTCAAACTGGATGTACAAGCTAGCTCTCCTCTCTCCTTCAAAGACTGTATCTTGCTTGCTGTTGAGTCAGTAAATACAGCTGTTCAAGTGAACTTGAAAAACTGTTCATGTTATCACCCTAGATTCCAGTAGGCAGGGGTCACTACCACCAACTAGCCACCTCGCACTGTGTAATCCCATCAACGGCCAAGACCCAGAGACTATAAAACCCAGCTCCCGGAAGAGAATAGGGTCAGTCTCCTGCCCCTGCATCTGGCTGTCCTTGCCGGGGCCCCTTGGAGGGGAGCGGGTTGAGTTTCCCTCCCTGCCCCAACCAGGGCTCCCGCAGCCGAAGACCTCCAGAACCAGCCACCACCATGCTGAGACCACTCTCCACACGCATGGAGGTACCGGCAGAGGAACAAAGGCATGCGGGTCCCAGGGCTGAGATCTCCAAGCCTGCTCGGATTGGAGCTGAGCATCCTCCACCCAAATCCTCCAAATTCCAGTAGGCAGGGGTCACCCCCACCAACTGGCCCCCTGGCGCCGTGTAATCCCATCAATGGCCAAGACTCAGAGAATATAATACCCAGCTCCCAGAAGCGCGGCCACATTCAGCACGCGGCTACATTTGCAGCCGCGCGACATCTTACTATCTCAGTCCTACTTTGGACAAACTGGCAGGCTACCAAATGTAACCTGCCTACAAGTCAGAGTCTGGCAAACTCCCCGTGGAGTACTCAATATGCCAAATACCAGTAACAATGATGGTATCTCATTCTCCTAACCCTGAAAGAGCCTTGAATATGGCACTTTTTAAAAAAAAATGTCAGAGCTAGGATGAAGGAGACGTTACTGGGGCCTGCTCGAGGCAATCGACGAATAACAGGATGGTCGTGATCGTGATCGAGTAGTACTTCATTGGTAATTTATTGCTGTTTAATTTATAACTCCCTAAAATAACATATTTGCATATGCTATTTGCCATCTGTTTTATCTTCTTTGCTTAGGTGTCTGTTCAGGCCTTCTGTCCATTTTGTAATTGGGCTGCTCATTTTCTTCTCTTGGAGTTTTAAGTATTCTTTGTATGTTTTGTGTAATGGTGCTTTATAAGATACGATGTTCTCTCAGTCTGACATTTCTTCTTCTCTTGATAAATGTCTTCTACCGAGCAGAGGAATTTAATGATTTCTGGATATCAGAAATCATTATTCTGATTTTTTTATCATGGCATTTTTTTATCTATAAGGTCACATAGAATTTTTTGTGTATTAATTTCTAAGAGTTTGATATTCATAATTAGGTCACTGATTGGTTTTTAGTTAATTTATGAGACTGTAAGGTCTTTAGATTTTACTTTTCATAGGTATCTAGTTGTGCCAGTAACATTTTCTGAAGACAGCCTTTGCTCCATAGCCATTTTTAGTTTTTCCAGAGATCAGCTGACTGTTTATTATAGATATTCTAGTCCAGATATAGTTGTAGATTCATGCCTCCAGTACTACAGTCTTGATTACTTTAACTTGATATTAAGTATCCAAATTGGATATTTTAGTCCTCCAACTTAGTTCATCTTCTAAGTGTTGAAGCTTAGATGTGTTGAAGTGTGTGCTTCAGTTCAAATTGGTAAGAATTTGACATCTTGACAATGTGTCTTTCTGTCACTGTCCTCCCATTGTTCATCAATTTGCTCAAGCAGGACCAGTAACATCTGCATTGTGAGACTTGTTGTTACTGTGTTTGGCATATCGAATACATCACGGGTAGCTTGCCAGGCTTGCTGTGCAGGCGAGATACTCTCGGTAGCTTGCCGGGCTCTCTGAGAGGGGCGGAGAAATCGAACCCGGCTCGGCCAGGCTGTCTGCGTGCAAAGCAAATGCCCTACTGCTGTGCTATCGCTCTATCTGTCTTTCTATCTATGAACATCAAAAATGTTTTCATTTTTCTTTTTTTAAGCAGTTTTTGAGTTTTGCTTATACAAATTTTGTGCCAGTTTCTTAGATTTATACTAAAGTCTTTTATTTTGGAAAGTGCTAACGCAAATGATTTTTTTTTTTAGCTCTCAATTTGTTCACTATTTGTGGGAATGCAATTGAATTCTATAAATTTAATCTTCTAAAAAATTGGAAAACTTGTGACCTCAAGTATTGATTAATTCTAGAAGTTTCTGTTGATTCTCTCAGTTTTTTTCTTTTTACTTTTTAAATCATTTTTTATCAAGGTACTGGGATTTACAATTACATTAATTAGAGTTTACATACACGCATCTTCCCAACACCACAGTCATGATCCGAGAGCCTGCTTCCCTCTACCAGTATCCCAAGGAAGGGTCCCTCCCCCCCCTGCACCCTCTTAAATAATTTCAGTTCTACAGACAGGAATCTTTAGTTCTTTTGACTTTGACCATTTTCTATTCCTTTACTATGTTTTTTTTTTTATTCCACACACAGGAAAGAGCCTTTTCGTTTTGTTTTGTTTTTTTTAATTGTGGAGGTGGTGATACCTACATACATACAGATGAATAAAGCTAATTTCCTGAAACCGCTGATCCTTGGAACTATCTCCCTGGTCCATCAAGTTTTTTATGATTTTAGTTATTTTTGTTTTTTGCGTGCACACAGCTGTGCTCAGGGCTTACTCAGTGCTCTTCACTCAGGCATCACTCCTGGTGGGCTTGGGTGAACATGCTGGGACTCAAACCCAAATTGACTGCGTGCAAATCAAGTGCCCTATCCGCTGTAGTATTGCTCTGGTCCAAAGGTCTATGATTTTAATGTCATGTGAATATACTTGTTGTATCAGGGACTGAGCTGGAAAGTATGTATTTTATATAAATTATATATACATATATTTAAATTATATGAATATGTCATTGTCACTGCCCTCCCGTTGTTATTGATTTACTCGAGCAGGCCCAGTAATGTCTCCATTGTGACACTTATTGCTGTGTTTGGCATATTGAATATGTCACAGGTAGCTTGCCAGGCTTTGCTGTGGAGGTATGATACTCTCGGTAGCTTGCCGGGCTCTCCGAGAGTGGTGGAGAAATCGGACCTGGGTTTGCCCTGTGGGCCGTGTGCAAGGCAAACGCCCTACCCTTTGTACTATCGCTCATGTATTATTTAAAATTATTTGAAAATTATCATGATCAGAGCAACTTATAGTACTAGAAAGATGCTGCATATGGGTGTTTCAAAAATAAGTAATTTTGTGCTATATCAGATGGCCACAGCAACATATTTATGTTCTTTAGCAACAGCAGTCTGAAATTCACTAAATGATACAAGTTAAGTATCTTCTCATTTTTATTTTTGTGTTTTTAATGTTTTGAGATTAGGCCATCAGTCAATTTCTTGTTCACTTGGGCAGCCTTTCAGCAATGTTTGAAGTCTAGGGCTACTTTTAGTAATATCTGGCAGTGTGGGCCTGCTGGGTTTGACAGTGTGGTGCTAGGGGTATGAGGGACCATGCAGTGCCAGCAGTCTAACCAATGCTTGTGTTCATCTCTTGTCTCTACCTGCCCCTTAATCATTAAAGTTCAAAGGAACAGTTCAGTAACTTTGAGTTACTTTATCTGCATTTCTCTTAGACAACTAGTCTTTTAGAATTTTAGACCACACAGTAAGTTGGTCCCTGGCATCAAATGCCATGATCTCTCAGCACTACTGGGGGTGAGCTGCATGTCAGCACCACCAGGCCAGGCACGACTTGGACCCTTACAAGAAATGGGAGAAAAGAGATTGGTTCAGTGCTATTTTCTTATGTCAGTAGAGACTAGTAGCACATGGGGGTACAGACGACTTTGGTTAGAAGTAGAAGCAGTTCATATTGTTAAGACTGTGTGAGCAGAGAAAAAATAAAGCGATTATTTCTTGTTGAACCAGTGTCATGTAGGTAAATGATGTGGAACAGAGAACAGTGCATATTCTTTCTCTTAATTTCTTTTCTTTCTTTTGACAGGGGAGGGGTGCTGGGGATCATGCAAGACAAGTGTTTCATTATTGAGCAACAGTCCAGCCTTTTCATAATTTCTGTAAAAGCAGCCATTGCAATTGAATAAAGTATGTTTAAACATACATCAAGAAAACATTTATAATAAAATATGTGAATATGTGTACAATATATTTAGTGCAAAAAATTAGAGCTTACAAAATATTGTATTATAGGTCATTTTTGTGGCTCAAGTAGGAGGATATATGTCTTTAATGTATAAATTTCTGTCTTCAATCCTAACCCTGGAACATAATAGCAAAATGAAAAAATTAAAAATAATAAACTTTAATTTTTTTAAATGTACTTAGGTTGTTTAAAATCTTTACAAATATACTAAATCCACCTTATATGTATTTTACTAATCTTTCAATACTAGAGTTTTATGTTGTTCCCTGGAAAATTGACCTTATCTCCAACAAGGAAATAAGTAAATAATATAGAAATAGAGTGACTGCAAAATATCACAAAACTCAAACATTTTTCCAAAGGTCTTTATTCAAGTCATAATCTTATTTTAACATGTTATCATAGTTAGATATGGCTATTTGAATGCAAGTCCAAAGTCCCTGCTAATAACAGTGATTTAGGAGAAAGGAAACAGACTACAAGTGTGACACAATAACAGCAAGTAATAGTGGGAGAAAGGAAGAGTCAAAAACATACAGCAAAACTATAGGAACTCCAGTAATGTGCAAGTCCTTACGGTAGTATATATTCCAGCAAGTGAAAATAGTATATGTCACATTAAGGGAGAGTATAGTAGGATCAAATGAAGGTGAAATGTGCTGCTAGGCATATTTAAGAATGTAAAGTCAATTATAAACCGTGTTAGAGGAAAACTTATGAATGTATAAATTTTACAGAGTGAATTTTACAGGGATGTTCTTTGAACCAGAGATATTTACATTAACCTTCAAACAGTCAATAGAAATAATATTTATTTTTAATATTTAAAACCTATTTTGCCTATAAATTACATTTTTAATTTTTTAAAAAATTTTATTGAATTACCGTGAGATAGTTACAAGCTTTCATGGTTGGGTTACAATCACACAATGATCAAACACCCATCCGTCCACCAGTGCACATTCCCCACCTCCAGTATCCCCGGTATATCCCCCCCCCTTTTCCCACCCTCCCTCTGTCTCCATGGCAGACATTATCCCTCATAATCTCTCTCTACTTTGGAGCATTATGGTTTGGAAACAGACGGTGAAAGGTTATCATGTTTAGTCCTTTATGTACTTTCTGATCACATCTCCCATCCCAACTGATTCCTCCAGTCATCATTTTCTTAGTGATCCCTTCTCTATTCCAGCTGCCTTCTCCCCTTTGCTCATGAGGCAGGCTTCCAGCTATGGAGGAATCTACCTGTCCCATGTATGTACTATCCTTAGGTGTCAGTCTCATGTTATGTTGTCTTATAATCCATAATATTTAAATTCTACTCGATTCTTAGTGTATAAAGGGAAAATCAAACTAAAATAAGTGGTAGGGACAGAGAGATGGTTAAGACACTTGCCTTCTATCCTTCAGTCCCCGGTTTGATCTCTTTACAACTGCTGGGGTCCGGAGCAGTGCTGGGGTGGGGGACAACGGTCACTTGTTAGAACAGAGCCAGAAATAGACCCTGAGGACCACTGGGTGTGGCTCAAACTATGTTCCCCCCCAAAATAAAAGAATACCTATTCTCAGAAGCAAATAGAAAACTGTAAATGCAACTCTGTATGATGAAACACACTATAGTGTTTTTATTATTTGGGGGAGGACATGACACCAGGCAGTCCTGATGGGATACTCCCAGGCCTTGCTCAGGGTCTTTCCCAGAATGGTGGTAGAGCCTTGTGGTGTTGGGGACTGAGCTCAGGCCTCTCTGGACTATCTTTATGGCCCCGAATTTTTGTTGATAAAGTGGAAAATGGAGAAAAGGTGCCAAGAAATTAAACTGATGATGCTAAAACAAAACAAATTTCAATGGGAATTAAATGATATGTGTATACATATATGGAAGAATGAAGGATTTAATGAAGAATGTATAAAGTTTGGGGCAAGAGAAAATGAAAATGAAAAAAAAATAAGAGATTCCAAGAGGAATGTTACATTTTTAAAATGTTCTATTTTTGTTTTGCTTTGCTTCTCTCTTCCCCTCTCTTTCTCTGTCTCTGTGTGTATGTGTGTTTGTGTGTGTGTGTGTGTGTGTGTGTGTGTGTGTGTGTATGCACCTGTGAATGTGCCAGGAATTGAGCCAAGGGTCTCATAGACTCAAAGTTTCTACTCTACCACTGAATCACATCCCTGGTCCCAGAGAATTTTTAAATTATAAGAGTAGCATCAGTTGTGGTTATAGGTTATAAGTTACAGATGAAGTGGATCTAGACAACATATAATTTTCTCCTGAAAGTTTTGTATAATTCAGTTAGATAAGAAATGGCAAAAAACAGATATTCAACATTTAAGGCTATTCATTTTTTTCTTACTCCTTTCCCTTTATTCACCTTGGTAAATAAGCTACTTACATCTAAGAGAATCCAGAGAAAACATATAAAACCAATGAAAGGTTTTAGAAAGTTGTTTGCATGTAGGTAATAATATACAAATAGCCATTAGAATGGCTGTAGTTTAAAACACTGGCCCAAATGCTATCAAGGGTATAGAGCAGAGATTCCCAAGCATTTTTGACCTACTACTTCCATTTTAGAGAAAAATTATTTAGTACTGTCCTGGACATCTACCTTTAAATGAACAAACAGAAAGGATCTTCCAGTGGCATCTGTGGTTACTAACAGTCTCAGAATATTTTTATCCCTTCTTCCTTCCTTCCCAGCAACCTCCCTAGGGAATGAATCTCTAACTTTGCACTTAAAGAAACACTGGTGTAGAGCAGACTTTGATTCCTTAATGGTGGAAAAAAACATCCATTTTAGAAGACAGTTGGTCAGGTTTTCACAAAATTAAACAGACTGTTAACATTTGTTACTCTCTTTGGTAAATAGCCATATATGCTGACGTTTTCTATTGATACAAAATCTACACATGATTAGATCAGCTTTTATTCTTATTTACCAAAACTTAAAAGTAACCAGGATGCCCCTTAATGGACAAAAAGGTAAACTATGGTTTACATGCATAATGAAATATTATCCAGAGATAAAAATGAATCATCATGCAATGAACAGACATAAAATAAATATAAATGAAGGGAGTGCCAGTGAAGGGAGCCAGTCTAGAGACAGTAAGATTCCAACCATATAATCTTCTAGAAAAAGAAAAAATATGGAGACAGTAAAAAAAAAATTAGTTCTAGAAGGTCAAGAGAAGGAAGAAGGAAGGAATAGGTGGGCCATGGGATTTAGGAGGCAGTAAAGCTCTTCCTTTTGAAATATTAACTGGATATATTACATTTTTTAAGCCACTGAGCAAGACAGAACTGCAGTTTATAGATTTTATTTTCTACTTTTTGTTGGTTTGGTTTGGTTTGATTTGGTTTTGATTTTAGGGTTGAAACCAAGACCCAAGTGATGCAAGTTCTCTATTTCTGCACTATATCCCTGTCCCTAAATGATGGAATTTAAGAGTGTTTTATCAACAGTGGTAGGTACATCAATGGAAAGAAATGTTACACTAAATACAAGATGGATGAAAATTTCATATTGTACTTTTAAATCAATATTTCTGTAAAGTTGAAGTTGGTCTATAAACTGTCAATTTAAAAAATAAATACGGGGAAAGTCAATATGTCATTTCCTGAGCTATGTAAGCCCATCATCATCTATCCTCCACATAGATGTAATATGTAGGAGAGGAGGAAGAAATAGTTAATGTTTTGGGGAAGAAAGTATTAGAACTTCTGTTAATATGTAATTTAGAGAAAAAGAAAAGCTTTATCAACTGTGGACAGGCACTGAAAACTTGACTCAGTGTGTCGTCAGACAGTCTTTGTGCTGGGGCCACCTGGGTAGCCTCATTTGTAATTTTGGGGTAATTGTTTTTCAGCATATTGGAGCTTACATGTGTCATAATGGATAGGAATATGTGTCTTTAATGAAAACATATAGAATCACAAATAATATGATGGAAACATAACCGCCATAATCTAAAGAAAATAGTGAATAGTTATCACTTTTGTATAAGATTTCTCTCAGTTGTTAAATGATTAAGTCTGTTCTCCACAATTCATAGCAGATCATTTGAAATATTCAAACATGCAAATATTAAACTATCCAATGGTAGAAAACTGCAAGATACCATCTTTTCTCAGAGCTCAGTAATATTCCACTGTGTATGTATTCCACAGTTTCTTTATTTACTTATCTATTAAGCATTTGGATTATATCCAGATGTTGACTATTGTAAATAATGTGATGAAAATAGCTGTGAATGTTTTTGTATTATGAATATTTTTTATAAAATACATTTATTTGTTTGTTTGCTTGTTTTGTTTTGGGGGCTGTATCTTTCTGTGCTCAGGGCTTACTCTTGGCCTTGTGCTTGGGGATCACTCCTGGTGGACTCAGGGAACCAAAAGCGTGCCGAGCATTGAACCTGGCTCTGCCTCGTGCCTGGCAAGTACCCTACCTGCTGTACTATCTTTCCAGTCCCAACTTTTAAAATAACATTAGCACTGCACTGTAGCACTGTCCTCCCATTGTTCATCGATTTGCTCAGGCGAGCTCAGTAATGTCTCCATTGTGAGACTTGTTGTTACTGTGTTTGGCATATCGAATACATCATGGGTAGCTTGCCAGGTTTTGCTATGTGGGCGAGATACTTTCAGTAGCTTGCCGGGCTCTCTGAGAGGAGGGGAGGAATTGAACTTGGATCAGCCATGTCGGCTGTGTGCAAGGCAAACACCCTACCCGCTGTGTGCTGTGCTGTCACTCTGGGTAGGGCATTTGCCTTGCACGTGGCCAACCTGGGTTCAATTCCCAGAATCCCATATGGTCCCCCGAGCATCGCCAGGAGTAATTCCTGGGTGCATGAGCCAGGAGTAGCCCCTGTGCATCGTCAGGTGTGAACTCCCCAAAATAAAAAGCAATAAGGCAAAAAATAAAGTATCAAGGGCAGCCAGATAGGAAAAGAACTCTCACTATTTGCAAATACTAAATATTTAGTAAGTTTCTATACTAAGAAAATACTAAAATCTTTACAAAAGCACCTAGAACAATAGATTTGTATTAGAAAGTGGCAGCTACAAAATTAATATGCAAAATCCATGGCTTTACTATATGCAAATAATAAAATAGAAGAAAGAGATATAAAAAAACCCCACTCACAGTTGTGCCTTGGAATTAATTTAACTAAAGAGGTGAAAGACCTATACAAAGAAAATTACAAAACACTACACTTTAAATAATAAAAGAGGACATGAGGAAATGGAAACACATCTCCTGCTCATGGATCACGATCACGATCATCCTGTTGTTCGTTGATTGCCTCGAGCAGGCACCAGTAATGTCTCCTTCACGCTAGCCCTCAGATTTTAAAAAGTGCCATAGTCAAGGCTCATTCAGGGTTAGGAGAATGAGACCCATCATTGTAACTGGTATTTGGCTTATTGGGTATGCCACAGGGAGTTTGCCAGACTCTGCCATGTGGGCAGGTAACATTTGGTAACCTGCCAGGTTGTCCAAAGTAAGAAAGAAATAATAAAATGTTGCACGCCGTGAATGCGGCTGCACGCTTTCAGAAGCTGGGTTTTATAGTCTCTGGGTCTTGGCCGTTGATGGGATTACATGGCGCTGGCGGTCAGATGGTGGGTGTGACCCCTGCCTACTGGAAGGTGGAGGATCTGGGTGGAGGATGCTCAGCCTCAATCCGAGCAGGCTTGGAGATCTCAGCCCCAGGACCCACATGCCTTTGTTCCTCTGCCGGTACCTTCATGCGTGTGGAGAGTGGTCTCAGCATGGTGGTGGCAGCTTCTGGAGGTCTTCCGCTGCCGGAGCCCTGGTCGGGGCGGGGAGGGAAACTCAACCTGGTTCCCTCCAAGGGGCCCCGCTGGGGACAGCCAGGCGCGGGGGCAGGAGACTCATGGATGGGAAGGATTAATATAATCAAAACTGCAATACCCTCCAAAGCATTGTACAGATTTAAAACAGCTCCTATAAGGACACTTGTGCCACTTTTTAAGAAATAGATCAAACACTCTTAAAATTCGTATGAGACAACATTGCTCCCCACCTCCACCCCACACACACCCCTCCAAATAGCTAAAGCAGTCCTTAAGAAAAATAAAATGGAAGACATCACTTACCCTACCTTCAAACTATGCTACAAAATGGTTGTGATTAAAACAGCAAGGTATGGGGGTACAGTGCCCCCAACAGGTCAACCTGTACCTGCAGGGCGAGTGCATCAGTAGCCTGATAGCGCCTCCAGGCTTCCTGAAACCCCCCAACTGCCACTGTGCCTTTGGCCAGACCCCAACGACTTGCGACCAAGTTTACCAAGAAATTAAACAGCCAAAAGTTAGGTATGTGTGATGCATGCCCACAAACCACCTCCAGCTCAGCTTTACCAGCTCATTTATTGGCCCTATTTCAGAGACCCATAGATAAATCTCAAAAGAAACCAAAAGTCAGAGTTAATCTTGGACCCGCACATGGCTGAACAGACTGGGGTAAATCGGAGGGGGGCGGGGCGCAGGTTGGTCTGTGCCTGACCAAACAGAGCCCCCAGAAGCCTCTTGCTTCAATAACCCAATATCACTGCCATACCCCCTGCCTGACTCCACCATCTCAGGACGAACCTCGTCAAAATATAATCTGCTGAAAATTCGGGTATACAGATTTTGTGACTGAAATCGTAGGCTTTCACGAAGTTGGGGTTGGGCTACCTTCACCCACTTCCCAATACACATGGAAGGACTGGCAGTCACCCCCATGAACCAAATCCAGTATCACCCTGTAAACTCTATTACTGGCTTTCCTTCAGAGACTCATAAATAAATCTCGAAAGAGGTCAAAAGCCAGAGACATAGCAGTGAGTCCTGGAAGACACCACAGAACCGGAGATTTCTCTGGGCCCCATACCAAGCCATTTTCACCAGGGCATCCCAGATGAAGCAGGTATATTCTCCCCGCCTACTCCAGATGGAATCCTGGTGACCAAGAGCTTCCACAAGCAAGGTTGAAGTATGCGGGTTCCAGGATTAAATCTCCATGCCACATGTAGGCAGAGGTGCCAGGCTATCCCTCCCTGGCTCCCCGCCTGCTCATCAGCCACACCCACAATGTGCCTCTTGGTGTCATCTTAGCACACCAACAGCGCTGGTACAGAGAATGCCCAACTGATCCCCAAAATGGATTAGTGCCCTACAGAAATGTCTCTTTAATCCAATCATTTACATTCTAGGATTTCAGAAGCACATGGCTGTGGCACCCAAGAGATTCAAAATGAGCACTATAGCACCAGAGCACTGTCCTCCCATTGTTTATCGATTTGCTCTAGGGGGCATCAATAACGTCTCCATTGTGAAACTTCTTGTTGCTGTTTTTGGCATATCAAATACGCCACAGGAAGCTTACCAGGTTCTGCCATGTGGGTGGGATACTTTCAGTAGCTTGCGGGGCTCTCCAAGAAGGACAGAGGAATAGAACCTGGCTCAGTCTTGCGCAAAAAGGAAAATAATAGAAGAAAATGAGCAATGGACAATAAATTATCTAGCATCTGCCCCTGGCAGGCAAGTTTGAATGTTGGTGGGAAAATTCGAGCAAAACATAATGCCCAAAAGTAGAGAGAGCGTATTGGGGAAATCACCTTCCATGACGCAGGGTGAGGACTGGGATGGTCCGGGAGATATGCTGGAGACACTGGTGGTGGAAAAGTGTGCACTGGTCGAGGGATGGGTGTTTGATCATTGTATGGCTGACTCTCAAATATGAAAGCTTTGTAACTGTAGCTCACAATGATTCAACTGAAAAAAAAAAAAGTAATGTGACGTTCATGCCCAATTCAATAAGCTTAATCAATGACTGAATAAAAAGCAGTACTCTGACATTAAAAAAAGTAATAATAAAATTAAAAAAATAAAACAGCAAGGTATTGGAATAAAGAACACCCTCAGATCAATGGAATGGACTTGAATATCCTGAGACAGATCGTCAGGTGTATGATCATTTCATCTTTGATAAAGGAACAAAAAATATAAAGTAGAGCAAGGAAAGTCTCTTCAACAAGTGGTGTTTGGAAAACTCATCAGCTACATGCATAAAAAAAAAGAAAGTAAACTCAGACCTCTAACATCATGCACAAAAATCAAATTAAATGGATTAACTACCTTGATATAAGACTTAAATCCATAAGGAACATAAAGGAAAATGTAAGCAGAACTCTATGACATTGAAGCTAAAGGCATCCTTAAGGATGAAACAATACTGACCAAAGATTAACAAATGGAACTACATTAAACTAAGAGGCTTCTGCACTTCAAAGGAAATGATGATGAGAATACAAAGACAGCCCACCTAATGGGAAAAATTATTTACCCAAAATTCATTTGATAAGGTGTTAATATCCAAGATATATGTTACTCGTAGACCTTTATTAGAAAAAAAAAGCCCTATCAAAATATGGGGAGAAGAGATGTACAGATACTTCCTTAAAGAAGAAATACAAATGACCGAGGGGCACATGAAAAAGTTCTCTACATCACTAATTATTAGGGAGATTCAAATCAAAACAACAATGAGATATCACTTCACACCAGATACTGACACACATCCAAAAGAACATAGATGAGGGGAGAAAGGGATCTCATTCATTGTCGGTGGAAATGCCAACTGGTCCAATCTTTATGGAAAATATAGACATTCTTCAAAAAAAACTAGAAATCAAACTTCCATATGACCCAGTAATACTGCTCTTGGGAATATATCCTAGTGGCCCCAAAACACAATGCAGAAAAGCCATCTATACTCCTAGGTTCACTGTAGCACGGTTCACTTGCTCACAATAGCTAGAATCTGGAAACAACCCCAGTGCCCAAAAACAGATGAGTGGATAAGGAAATTATGGTACATCTACACAATGGAACACTACATGGCTGTTAGAAAAACTGAAGTCATGAAATTTGCATATGCATAGAGGGACCTGAAGGGCATCATACTGAGTAAAATCAGAGAGAAAGACAAACACATAATGATTAAACTCATGTGTGGGATATAGAAACAATACATAGTATGTGAATAATACTCAAAGACAGTAGAAACAAGGGGCCAGGAGGCCTGGTCCATGGTCGAAGAACGTTACCAATCCGGAGGGGAGTGCAGTTAGGACTGAGAAGGGGCCACCATGATAATGATAGTTGGAATGATAGCTCTGGACACAAACTGAGTGCTGAAAGGACATAAAGTGATAGGCATGATACCCTTTCAGTAACAATGTTGCAAACCACAGTGCCAAAAAGGAAAATAAGAAGGGAGCGGGGGTATGGTGAGAAGAAAAGTGTCTCAGATAAAAGAAGACTACCCAGGCTGAGGGAGGCGGGCAGGAGGGAAATTGGACACATTTGTGGTGGGAAATGTGCACTGGTGAAGGGATGGGTGTTGGAACACTGTATGACTGAAATCCAACCATGAACAACTTTGTAACAGTATAACTCATGGTAATTCAATTTAAAAAAAGTAAGCAAGCATTGATGTAGGCATATATCACTGGTGGTTCACCCTTGGATGTGGCATAATTAACACATACTGGTACTGGTATCAACATATTAAAAAAAAATCCCAGTAATTATTTAAGAAGGCAAGAAAAGAAAAATAAGAGAAGATGGCACAAATAGAAAAAAAATACAAGATGGTAAAATTTATGCAAGATGGTAGAATTAAATTTAACCATATCAGTAAATTATCTTAAATATAAACAGCTAAATATTTCAGTTAAAAGACAGGGATTGGGGCTGGAGACATAGCACAGCAGGTAGGGTGTTCGACTTGCACGCAGCCGACCCGGGTTTGATTCCCAGCTTCCCATATGAACCCCTGCGCACCGCCAGGAGTAACTCCTGAGTGCAGAGCCAGGAGTAACCTCTGTGCATCAGTCGCCAGGTGTGACCCAAAAAGCAAAAAACAAAAACAAAAACAAAAAACAAAAAAACAAACAAAAAAACCCAACAGGGATTTCCAGACTAGAAAATTTCCTTTCATTTGGAGAGAAAATTAAAACCCAACACAAAATAAAAACATCAGCATACAAGAGAACAAGAGAAAAATAAAGGAACAAAGTATAAAAAATTACTTTCCTAAAAAAATGGCAATAATCACTGTAAATAACAGTGACATGCATTCACTAGTTAAGCTACGTAGAGCATTAGGGTAGATCAAAACTCCCACATTTTGCTTCCAACAAAAACTTCACTTAGCTCAAAAGATAAATACAGACCCAAAGTAAAGGCTGAAAGACAATCTTACAAGCAAATGGTAACCGAAAAAAGGCAGGTACAGCCACACTTAATATCAGATAAATCAGATTGTTTTTTTCCCAGCTAAAAAGGTAAGCAAGGGGTGGACGCTGTATATCGAATAAGGGCTCTGAACAAGAAGATGCAACCCTGATACACATCCACAAAATGTTGAACATCAACATACATTAAGCAATTATTAACAGAAGAGCCACACTGAAGCAACAAAGAGACTAAAGGCTTTTAACACCCCATTCACAACCATGGAGAGAATAAATACGGAAATAACTGCCTTAATGTCAAACTAGACCAGATGGACTTAATCGACGTTTTCAAGAACAATAGCCATAAGTGCGTAAGGAACGTTCTTAAGAGTAGACCATATGTTGAAACACAAAGAAACTGTCAAACTTAGGAAGAACTGAAATCAAACCAATATCTTCAATGATTGCAATGCTGTATAATGGGATATCATCCACAAAAAGAAATCTGGAGAAACCTCAAACATTTGAAGACCGAGCAACATGCTTCTCAAGAATCACTAGACCAATGAAGAACGTAGAACAGAAATTAAAATACTTGGATGTAAATAAAAATGAAGACATAATTTATGAGAACTGCTCGTATGCACAATATATTGAAACGAAGCAGATGAACAGCAAAACAAAATAAATATTTGCCTGTAAAGATCAATAACATAATCGTGATTATCAGACGGGGAGAGTGTGTGTATGTTGGGGGGGGGGTAAGATTCGTGTCGGTATAATGGATAGTGGGTTTTTTTTCCTTATTTTTTAAATTAAAAGTTAGTATTATCTTTTAGTTTTAAAAAAATCTGTTCAGAGCTGGGGATGTGGCTCAGTGGTAGAGCACATGCCTTGCATGTGTGGGGTTCTGTGTTTAATCCCTAAGTATTGCAACCACCCCTACCCCACCTCACTACCACCACCACCACCAGCAAAACAACCAAACAAACCCTCTCCACTTAGAGATGACTTAAAATTTAGAAATCATGATTTCAAACAGATGTAAAAGCTGCTGTACAATTTTCTTTATTATGAATATCAATAGCAAACCATTCATTAAAGATGTGATGCTATAATTACCTTAGGACTATACCTCCCTGGGCTGAGAGTTGCTTCTGAAGATGATATAAAAAGGAAAAAAAAATTCCTGGGGAATTTTAGATAGATGGGATCAGAAAACAAGTTCATAAAGGCAAATTATCTTCACAAACAACCACAGGTTTTAAAGAAATTAGAAATAAAAAGAAAAAAAAAGAAAAACTTCAAAGAAGGAACTTAGTCCTCTCTGGCAATGAAGAAACATCTTTAGTTCACTTCAAGGTTTAATGTTTTTGGTAGTCTTACTTCATATGTTTCATGAAACTATAAACATGGTAACTTAAAAAATAAATTCAAGTCATCTACTTTTATCTACATAAGTGATAAGAATCATAAAATGACTTTAATAAGATGTAGGAAAAAGTGTGAAATATCAATTAATGATCCAGACTCTGAGTGGGAGGCAGGAGAGAGAAGACAGGACGCAAAGTTCTTGCCTTACAGACAGCCAGTCCCAGTTAGGTCCCCACCACTGGATATGCCCTGTGAGGAATGCCAAGAGTGATCCCTGGGCACAGAATCAGGAGAAAGCCATAAGCACTGTCAGGTAAGGCCTTGCCCCTACATCCCCCTCCCCAATATTTGAGCTAATTAATAAGAAAAAGTTATCAACTGATAAATGACAAATGAAATCTATGGAGTATTAGTGTGCTTATGTGTACCTGTAGCACTGTCCTCCCATTGTTCATCAATTTGCTCAAGTGGGC
Organism: Sorex palustris; assembly: GCA_028565675.1. Classification (NCBI taxonomy): domain Eukaryota; kingdom Metazoa; phylum Chordata; class Mammalia; order Eulipotyphla; family Soricidae; genus Sorex; species Sorex palustris. Next base: position 32,513 of record JAOXYA010387351.1, read on the forward strand.
ACCATTAATATCTCACAACAAATTGGGAGACTTGTTACTGTTTTTGGCATATCGAATATGTCACAGGGAGCTTGCCAGGCTTTGCTGTGAGGGTGAGGTACTCTCGGTAGCTTGCCGTGCTCTCCGAGAGGGGCAGAGGAATCGAACGTGGATCCCTGGGTAGGTCGTGTGCGAGGCAAACACCATACCCACTGTGCTATCGTTCTAGCCCTAACTAGTGAAAAAATGATTCACACTAGATTAAAAAAAATTAATATGAATTTTAGATGATATGCCGGCTGCGATAGCACAGTGGTAGGGCGTTTGCCTTACACGCAGCCAACATGGCCGACCCGAGTTCGATTCCTC
>JAOXYA010387551.1:0-17872 GCA_028565675.1 Sorex palustris
TATGGTCCCCTGAGCACTGCCAGGAGTGATTCCTGAGTGCAAAACCAGGAGTAACCCCTGAGCATCGCCAGGTGTGACCCAAAAAGCAAAATAAAATAAAATAAAAATAAATTATTTTGTAAGTGAAATTTTTAGGAGCTTATCCTAGGGAGCGGTAAGATCCCAAATCAATAGAAAATATTAAGTTACATCAGAATCAAATGGGATCTCACTACTAACAAATGCTCTTTATTTTCACTGTAATGCTTCTGTTTTTAAAGAGCTTTTGAGAGACCCAATTCACATACCAGGCAATTGTCAACAAATATTCTTAATATTTGTCGGTTGAATCACTAAATGTGTTTTATGTGCTTGGTTTGGCAGCTGTCCTTACTGGCTTTAACAGTTCCTTGTTTGATAAGAGGCATATTTATTTAATCAGTTCCTTTTTCTATACCTGTTGCAAAGATTATGTGACGATTTTGCCTCCCTCTCCGCCATTTTGGTGAAAGACCTGAATTTTTCCTACGTTAAAACAACCCACAGACAAGCCCAATTTCTTTCTTTTAACTCATTATTTTAGGAAACAGGAGCAATAATACAGTGGGTAGGATGTTTGCCTTGCACGCTGCAGTCCTGATTTTCATCCTCAGCACCCCATGTGGTCCCCTGGGCCTGTCAGGAGTGATTCTTGAGCACAGAGCCAGGAGTAAACCCTGAGCACCACTGGGTGTGGTAAAAAAAATCATCATTTTTAACTTGTGGGGTTTCGTTTGACATTTTTGTTTCTCTCACTTGCACAATTAACATTTATTGTGTTTCAACCCTTTTTGCCCCTTCTGCCATCTGACAAGTGGCCCGTTTTTCTACCGACGCTGCATTCCTCAGCAAGTGCCATCCCACGGGTGCCCCTGGGGCATTGCGCTGTTCACCGCTTTGTGAAGGGTCACTAACCAATCACGATTTTAGATTCTGCTGTACATTCTTCGGAGGATCAAGTCAGTTGGTTTTACTTACTTGGGATCTTTGTTGAATTTAGTGTGTTTTATGGTGTACAGATAGATGAATCCTTTGCAAACAGGACAGCGCTGAAAGAGTGTCTCTTTGTTCTGAATGAGCAGAAGCCGCCAGACGCTGAAAGTCAGAGAACACAGTGTCCTGGGACCCTATGTGGACGGACTCTCCAAGCTGGCCGTCACGAGCTACAAGGTAAGGGCAGCAGCCTTTGTGTGAACCGCTTCACGGTCTCATAGCAGCAGAGGGCTTCTGGGGAGTTCGTGATGATTGTCTTCTGAAAGGAACAACACTTCTAGAAGTATCCCTTAATAAATAATTTACTTAGAGTGATACGTAGCCCTCTGGTAGGGAGTCAGTGGGTGAGCAGGTCTCTGCATCTGCAAGGGATGCTGGTTGTGTTGGTGTAATGAGACGAGCTGCTCTTCCAAGCCTGTTCCTCGCTGAGGGAACAACTCATCATACTTGGTTCCCAGGGCCTGTCAGTCCAGACCCCTCATCCTGTTCCCTCTGTGTCTGTCACGCTTTGCATGCTGGGGACGAGGGGGGGTGGCACGGATGGTAGTGGGAGGCTGTGATGTAATATACATGGGACTAACACGTGTTCCAGTACCACAAGACCTGTGTACACAAGATCTGGCACTCTTGTGTACACAGGAGTGTACTTACCGGCATAGCATATGTCCATCAGTCCTTTATGGGTAGTTTCTCCCTTTTTTTGGGGGGCGGGGTGAGCCTACGCCCAGTAGTGCTCAATGCAGGGGATGGAACCTGGGGACTCCTGCCTGCACTCCAGCCTTTGGCCCATTTTCCTTTTAGGATAATTCCCAGATGACTGGTATTAGACTCTCGTTCACTGAAGCTTATTTCTATGTCCTGTCAGAGCTGCAGAGGCATCTGGGAAATTTGTCTCTTAACTGTAATGTGCTCAGTGGAAGATTGAAATATTTAAAAAAAATTTTAAGATTTATTTTATTTTTAATTTTGATGTTTGAGCCATCAGGGTTTACTCCAGACTCTTCACTCAGGGATCAGTCCTGACAGTGCTCGGGAGATCATATGGGTTGCTGAGGAGTGACCTTGAGTTGGCCACGCACAACGCAGATGCCTTCCCCACTGTACCCTCCCTCGATCCTTGGGAGATAGTCCTTTGCTATAAGTAGAGGAGGCTGAGGGGCCGGAGAGCTAGTCCAGTGGGTAGGTCACTTACCTTACATGAAGCTGGCGGGGTTTGAGCACCGTCACCACCTATGGTCCTAAACCACCACCCAGGAGTAAGCCCTGAGCACTGCTAGGGGTGGTACCCCAAACAAAATAAATACATTAAGAAAGGAGCTTGAAGAAAATAATCTTTCATGCACATTTCATATAATTAGTTTTATTCCTCATTAGAATCCCTTATAAGGTCAATGTTGTCTTTGGTCCTTATTATGAGGCTAAAATTCGGATTTGTTAGGTAACTGTTTCACAACTTGTAGCTCTGTTTGTTTTCTGGGTCACACCCAGCAATGGTCAGCTTGGTGCCTGGGTGGGGGTGGGGGGAGCTCCCGATGGTGTCTGGGGGGACCATGTGGTGCTGGGGATTGAACCCAGGGCTCCTGTGTACTCCGGCCATTGGAATGGTCATGCTAATGCCTCTCTGGTCATTAGCAATGAAGAGCCCATGACCTGACGTTGACTCTGTCAAATCAATCGTGGCAATGGGGTAGTCGATCTGTGCAGAAAATCTCATTTTGAAAAGCAGGTCTGATAAGACATATACAGTGATCTGCCTGTGAGTAGTTGTGGGTTATCTTTTCTGTTGCCTGTTTCTATGACTAATTGATTGAGCAATTCATTTCTTTTGCTTCTATAATTAAACTGATCCCCCCCATCCCCAAACTTCTAGATAAAGGAGGGTCGACATGACCTGTTTTTCATGCCAGCTCCCATTTGTTGGACTCATGTGTAACTCCTAACTGTTCATTTTCTTAGTCTAAGTTGCCACTTAAATGTTTGCAACTACAGAAAGTAATGTACCTGAGTTGAACTTTCAGAGGCAACATTAGGCTGTTGTAGTCTGAGGAGGGCTTAACATTGAAAAACAGCACATCAGCTCCAAAATGTTTCTGACGGGGGCTGGCGCGATAGCACAGCGGGTAGGGCGTTTGCCTTGCAAGCAGCCGACCCAGGTTTGATTCCCAGCATCCCGTATGGTGCCCCGAGCACCGCCAGGAGTAACTCCTGAGTGCATGAACCAAGAGTAACTCCTGGCGTGGATTGTGTGGGATGGCAGCCTCCTCGCCGTCCAACAGCTCCTGAAATGCGTGTCTGTGACCTGTCCCCGCAGGATATCGAGTCTCTGATGTCAGAGGGAAACAAGTCCCGCACAGTGGCTGCCACCAACATGAATGAAGAGAGCAGCCGGTCCCACGCGGTCTTCAAAATCACCCTCACGCACACTCTGTACGACGTGAAGTCTGGGGTAGGTGTTTCCGAAATGACTCTTGCCCTGGAAGAATTAGGATGAGCATCAGGGTTTATGGTGTCTGCCGCTGGGGTCCATTGGCTTGAACCCCGGTCAGTATGTTTCAGGTCAGATTCAGGACAAGACCCAGAGGCCACCCTAGCAAATGGCAGGGTTTAGTGGCAGGAAGGCAGTGACTAGCATTGTTGGGATGTTGAAAGAGGGGAAGTTTCCGCACAGCATCTCCAAGAGCAATGCCCAAATACACACCTCATCCTCCAGCCATGCTCTGCCCCAGAGGTCTCAGATGGCACAGTTCCAGGCTCAGATGGCAGTGAGTCCTGAGCCTGGCCCCCCAAACACTCCCATGGACAAGGGCTTCCTTTCACAGGCTTGCTCTCCTGCGGAAAGCGCCATGGAAGGGGCGGTGCAGGGAGTGGGGCGGGGGGGTAAGTCCTTCTTTACTCCTGCTTGCCAGACCATGAGCAAGTATATCTCACCAACACAACCTCGGGCACACCCTGAATCCTGGCATGGGAGAGTCCAGGAAGTGGGGGTCCCACTACCCTCTCCAGTGACACGGGGCCAGGGCAGAACCGCCCCGGGGTGGTAGGCCGCTGTCTGTACGGTGGCGTCTGTTCACTGGTGGTGGTGTGCCGGCCCGCGTCGTGGGTGTCACTGGGGTGGTTCAACCATGGAGTCAGAGAATTATGGAATCATTTTTGAGTACTTGGTTTCAAAGCTTAGGAAGCATATGCCAGAAAGAGCCATATAAGCTTTGCCACCCTGAAAACATCTCGGATACGTTGTTTTCTCTCTCCCTTTGGCATATTTCGTTATGCCTCCCCCTCAGCGAATCAGCTTCAAATACCAGAAGTTAAATCATCGTCCTGGCAAAATGCTAGATTTTGGCAAGATTTTCATTTACTGAAGCACATTTTCTTTTCTTTTTGTTTTTTTGACCGTCACAGCAAGATTAGTGTAACAACAAAAAGTTCTTTGTTTTCTATTTCTTTCTTAGCAGAAGATGAAAACATGTTGAATTGTTTTTTTGGACCCACAAATACTTTTGATTTGGGAAAACTGAATATCCTCTTGTTTGCAACCTAGGGAATAGAATATAAGTATATATTTTAATGGAAAGCTCTTAAACAGGATTCAGCCTGGGCATGCCTCTGGACTCTGTATTGCTGTGGAGTAGGACCATCTGTGATGCATGTGATTTGACATGGGAACATTTTTTGATGACAGAAAATGTCACTATTTATGCATATATGTAGTAACTAGAGAGTATGTGAATTGATGCCTGGAATTATGAATTTGATGCCTGGGAGTATTATATATGAAATGTATTAATATGAATTATTATGTATTAATATGAAAGCTTTTAGAAAATGTTTTGTTTTTGTTTTGGGGGGACCACACCCAGTGATATTATTGGATTACTCAGGGGTTATTCAACCCTACTCACTGTACTTTCTAGCCCTAAAGTGTCATGTTGTTTTGTTGTTGTTGTTATTGTTTTTGCTTTTTGGGTCACACCCAGCAATGCGAAGGGGTTCCTCCTGGCTCTGCACTCAAGAATTACTTCTGGTGGTGCTTGGGGGACCATATAGGATGCTGGGAATCGAACCCGGTTTGGCAGCATGCAAGGCAAATGCCTTTCCAGCTGTGCTATTGCTACAGCCCCAAAGGGTTTTTTTTTAACTTGTGTAAGAATCACAAGCATTTTCCCTCAGTATTATAAATGAATAGCTATGAAATGTTACGTATACTTTGAAATCAGATTTCAATAATAATTTGAGTTCCCTTCAGTAAAATGTCCATTGGGTGGCACTATCTTTTTTTGTTTGTTTGTTTTGGGGGTCACATCCAGTGATGCTCTGGGCTTATTCCTGGCTCTGTGCTCAGGGGTCACTCCTCATGAGCCTGGGGGATCCTATGTGGTGCTGGGGATCAAATTGGGTTGGGCCACTGCAAAGCAAACGCCCTACCCGTGATCCGATCTCTCCAGTCCCTGGGGACACAAGTTGAAGTTAGTCGGAGTCTGTGTCATTTTGTGACTACCGACTAGACTGGACAGTTTTTAGTCTCTGACCAGCACAAATGGACTGAAATAGTAATAACAGCATTAAGACTCATTCCTGGCTAAGGCGCTGCCTTTGCATGAGGCTGACCCCAGTTTGGCTCCTGGCATTGCAGTCGGGTCCCCTGAGCACCCCTGGGTGTGCCCTTGCCCCAGCATGGTCCCAGGGATCGATCTGAAGCCCTACTGGTTGTGACCCAAAATTCAACAACCCCCCCACCCATACCCCTGCCAAGATCTCCTTACTAAAGGAATGTGATAAGAACTCGCTAGGAAAGAGGCGACTCTCTTCTGGGTTCTATCCACTTAACTTTCTCCCTCCCCCTTCCAGACATCCGGAGAGAAAGTGGGAAAGCTGAGCTTGGTGGACCTGGCCGGCAGTGAGCGCGCCACGAAGACGGGAGCAGCGGGGGACCGTCTGAAAGAGGGCAGCAACATCAACAAGTCAGTGTGTCACCCAGTTGGGCTCGGGGTGAGGGAAGTAGGGGACCAGCGGGAGCTGCAGTGAGGAGCGGGTCGGGTATTTCCCGAGGCCTGTGTTTGTCATGGGCCTGAGCCCCATGAGAGCTTGGCCAAGTTGTCCGAGGGCAGGGGTGGGGGGTACAGCTTGCACAGGCCCAGCTCAGGGCCCGGAGCACAGCTCCTTCTAGATGGCCCGCATTCTTCCCTGGAATGGACAGATTTTTTACTTTATGGCCACCCACTTTCTTCCTTTCTCTCCTGTCATATTTCTTAAGTAAAGCAATTTCACCCCATATCTGCCTCAGGGCTGGAGCGATAGCACAGCGGTAGGGCATTTGCCTTGCGTGCATCCAGCCCGGCCGAGCCGGGTTTGATTCCTCCGCTCCTCTCAGAGAGCCCAGCAAGCTACCAAGAGTATCCCGCCCACACGGCAGAGCCTGGCAAGTTACCCGTGACATATTCAATATGCCAAACACAGTAATAACAAGTCTCAAAATGGAGACGTTACTGGGCCCGCTCGAGCGAATCGATGAACAACGGGAGGACCTGCCTTGAGGACCTGGTGGCACTCTGGGGCTGTGGGTGTTTGGGGGCATCCTGAGAGGCAGAAGTGCCTGCCCCCTCCCAGATTCTCTCCAGACATTGGCCCCTGCCCACAGTGGAGCCCGGGCAGCCAGGAGAATGCAAAGGTGACGGGTCTTCAGCCCTGGGCACACATGGGCCTCGCTCCTCTATGACGGCCTCACCACTGTCCACACCCCAAGCTTTCTTCACCAGCAATGGGTTCTAAATTTGGGCTAAACTGTTAGCTCCTGGGCGCAGGAATCTTTCTTGTCCTTGTGGTTCCCAGACACCCAGCACAGCAGTGTGACGTTGTCCCAGCCCGAGACCCTGGAACATAGGAAGCCCAAAGCTGATGATGGGCTCCATCTATTTCAACTGCTTTTAGTTTATTTTGAGGGGAGGGACATTTGGGGACACACCTCATGGTGCTCAGGGCTTCCTCCTGGCTCTCTGCTCAGGGATTACCCCTGATGGGCTCAGCTCGGCTCGGGGGACCCTACGGGAGGCTGAAGATCGTCCCCAGGTGGGCCGTATGCAGGCAGATGCCCTGTACTGCTGCCCCAGTCTCCAGGAGGGGCTGTGTTTTCATGTCCTGTTTGTGGCTTTCTTTCTTAAAGAGAGGCTGTGTTTGTGCTGTTCTCCTTAAAGATAAATAATTCACATTTTTAATTTATGACAGTTGCGGGGAACTGAGCTAAGCAGTTTTATGGCTTCGGCCACTGGTACTAGAGGGAGACTGACTTTCAGGGATTCTGGGGTTGAAAAGGAGACGGGGATGCTGATAGCAGCGCTGGCCGCGCACCGCCTTGAGGGCCGGCACACGTTGTGCGGTGTCGTTGCTTCTCACACATCTCCATGCAGGTCCCTCACCACCCTCGGCCTGGTCATCTCCGCCCTGGCAGACCAGAGTGCTGGCAAAAACAAGAACAAATTCGTTCCCTATCGTGACTCAGTCCTCACTTGGCTGCTTAAAGTAAGTCTCCGCTCCCCACCTCTGCCCCCTCTCCCCCATTCCTGGCATGCTCTGGGTGGTTGGTGGCAGGGGAAATCCAGAGTGGACTGTCCTGCCCGCTGAGCATTCCCCCCACCTCATTCATCCAGTCTCGTGGCTCTGAAATGTGACCACAGCCTGATGGATTTAGCATGGGTCGCTTCTGGCTCACCAGAACCCGGGAGAAGGTTGAAGTTGGTGTGTGCTGTATCACTCTTACTTTTGAGATTTGTATAGAAAAGGAACAATGTGAGCCCTGGACACTTCTCTCTCTCACACTCCCTGTGCTAGGCAGGCTCGTACTTTGGACCTTGTTTCTCTAACTTCCTGTGATCTTTAGGGCTTGCTGCTGCCGTGTTAGTGACAGGTGTTGAGAACATCAGGCTGAGTTAGGCACAGCCGCCTGGTCTAGCTGAGGACAGGGCTAGACCCGCTGGGAGAGGGAAACTGCTTCCTTTTGCTCTCTGTCTCGCTGAAGTTTCCCTGGTCTTCAGCTTGACTTGTTAAAACTCTGTGTACTATTTGAACAGACCATAGTAAATGAAACTTGCCCTAGTAGAAACTTGAATGGAATCCTGCCTTTGACCAAAGCATAGTCGAATTGTGAAAATTTTGAACAAAGGGATAAGCAAACAAATTCTTAGTCATTAGAAAACCACTTGTACATAACTCTTGAATTGAAGGGGTATTACAAAACATTTCACCGCCAATGAGCTAATTGTTCTGGTCTTCATTTGGCAACAGTTAATCTTGAAATCTCTTGAAATTTGTTTGACTTCTAGAAGAAGTCTTACTAAGAGACTTCTTCTTCTTCTTTTTTTTTTGTAGTGTAGGAGTACTGCTATTTATTCAGCCACTGATTAGGCTGATTGAATTGGGCATGAGCTCCACACTGAGAGACTTCTTTCTTAAACTTTTCACAGAAAACTTTCCTGATAATTCATGAGTGTTTTTAGGATGTGTCTGATTTGAAGGACATAAAAATATTGTCCCTTTATATCATTGTTGCTGTTTCAGTCTATCGAAACTGACAATAGGAAGTATTTAATATTAACTTGACTGAAGATGCCTATGGTAATTTTTTTTTTAAGTTCTTGTTGGGGCTCCAACTGGTGGAACACGGGGCCATGCGGGGCTGGGACTGAGCGAGGGTCTCACACATGCCACTCATGTGATCTGCCTCCTGAGCCACGTCATGGCCCCTGAGTAATAACCGGACGCCCAGCTTAGAAGCTGGAGGCCGGACACCTTGTTTCTGGGGCTCCTGATCCTCTCCAGGGCTGTTTCCTGTTAGGACGGTGACTGGTATGTCCCCATTTCCCCCAGTGGCAGGGGCCACGGAGCAGGACCAGACACAGCCCCTGCTGGCCTCGCTGCTTATCATCTTCCTCTGGGTTGTGCCCCTTCTTTTCATCACAAAGGGGCAGCACCCAACTTCCCCAGTGTTGAGAGACACTGTTGAAAAGACTGGAAGAACAAAATGAAACTCTTTTTAGAGAACCCAGGCGATTATTGCAATTTCTGTGTGTTTGGCTTCCTTAGTTTTGTTTTGCTTAAGGGTTACTCCCTCCTCTGTGCTCAGGGATGCCTCCTGCAGTGCTCAGTGCTCAGGGGACTCTGGAATGCTGGGGACTGAACCAGAGCTTCCTGCATACAAAGCCTGCAGCCCTTGCCTTTTGTTTTAGTGTTTTGTTTAAATTTTGGCCCTTTTAATTTTTCTGCTGTTTTTTTTTTGGGGGGGGCACACCCGGAGTTGCTCAGCGGTTATTCCTGGCTCTGCATTCAGGAATCACTCCTGGCTGGCTCTGGGGACCATATGGGATGTTGGGATTGAACCTGGGTCAGCTGTATTCAAGGCGAGTGCCCTACCCACTGTGCTATCCACTGTACTACCATCTCTCTGGCCCACCTTTTTTTTTTTTTTAATTTTTATTAGTGAAACACCATGAGGTACAGTTGTAGACTTACCACCTTTTCTTTTTCTTGATGATGCTCATTCATTTTTAGATCTCAGATGCCACTCTCTGGGAATCTCCGCAACCTTGGTGTGTTTTCCCAGACCTTCCTTCCTATCTTCCTGCTTTAGTTGTCTTGTAGAGTGTTTCTCGTCAGAATGGCCCTCTGGGTGGTAAAGGCCACTGAGAGTTGAATGAATGAATTATTTCTGCCCTGCTCTGGCTGACCCTCATGACCCTTGCCAAGTCTGTCACTCTTCCGGGGTCACGATTTCTTGCCTCTGAAATGAAGTAATTTGATTAGGTGACTTAAAAAGAGTTCTTTCAGCTTTAAAAAATCTTGACTCTCCAAAATTAAATTTCTTTCCTCTGTCCATTTAATTTGCAATTGCTGTCTTCGAAACAATGCTTGTTTGGTTTGCCTAATTAAACAATTAAAAAATGAACAAGAGACTTATACTTGCCCCCTAAATGAATGCCAGTTTCTTTGTTCCTGTGTCCTTTCAGCTAACTGTTGCACATGCACTCAGGATTTAAGATATGAAGTATTTGTTGTTTGCAGCATAATCTGTGTGTGTGTTTCTCCCTTGCTGACATCTGTACAGGTGCCTTGCACCCCAGTGCATTTTCTCTTCCTGTGGGCTAGGGGAACGCTTGTCAGAGAAGACAAACTGGGCTGAGGAGCAGCTCAGTGGCCATGGCACACACCCGGTCTGCAGGGTCCCCAGGGTCCAACCTCTGGCACCAAAGCAGCCCCAGAGTTCTGCTGCCTGTTGGCCCTGAACTGAACCAAGCACAAAGAGAAAGAGGATGCTAAGGCTTAGAATTCATTTTTCTGAGAGAGAGAAATGAACATAGGCTTAACTGCGTTTTCTTTTGCTCTCTCTGCCCAGAAGCAGCTCTAGAGTGCACCCGTCAGGCTCCAGGGCACTGGCCAGCTTTTGTCCTCCAGCGTCACCCCCCCCCCCCGGAATGCCATTGCACCATCCCTAACTTCCACTCTCCCATCCGCTGTCTGCTTCCCACTGTGGCTCAATGTTCCTTCCCTTCCAGGACAGTCTCGGGGGAAACAGCAAGACGGCCATGGTGGCCACAGTGAGCCCGGCGGCGGATAACTATGACGAAACCCTGTCCACGCTGCGCTACGCCGACCGTGCCAAGCATATCGTGAACCACGCCGTGGTGAACGAGGACCCCAATGCCCGCATCATCCGGGACCTGCGCGAAGAGGTGGAGAAGCTGCGGGAGCAGCTGACCAAAGCCGAGGTGCGACTCGTGCCGAAGTGCTCCCTCCTTAGTCCCGCCTCGCCTCCCCAGGACCAGCAGCCCCCTTAGAGCTTCTGAGTTTCCTATGGGAGGAGAGTCTGAGAGATAGACAAGGGAGGAAGTTCCCATGGAAATGCGGTTTCTAGATGTGCTAGAGCATTGGGTGATTGAGAGAGTAAAGAGAATAGAACTTCTTCAATACAGGCAGGAGAGGGAGGCGGGGCAGGGGGGTTAGAAGATAGAAGGGGGGGAGGAGGGAGAGAAGGAGAGAGGGGGAGAGAGGAGAGGGAGAGTGAGGGAGAGAGTGAGAGCAGGGAGAGAGGAGAGAGAGAGAGGGAGAGAGAGAAGCATCAAAGTTTATTATTCATTGCAGTGCGGAAAATGGTGTTTCCTGGGCAGAGATAATTGGGAGCAGAATCAGATTTCTGTTTTATCATTCGACAATCAGTTGAGGTGAAACTGCCACCTTACCATCTCAGGGAAGTCTTGTACACCCCAATCTACGCTTTTGTGGGTTAATTCTGTTTGTGAAACATAGTGGTTCACCGCAGAACTCCCCCCGTCAGAGAAGTGCTTTTTCTAACTCTTTATCGTCACTGAGACTTGATGTTCACTTCCCGTGAGTTTGAGAAAACGCACAATTCTAGTTGGTCTGCAGCCTCTTGACAGGAGTCACAGGGATACTGGCTGGGTACTCCTCCATTTGTGTCTGGTCCCACAGGGTTCTAGCACTGGGGGTCCTTCCTTGGCACCAGGTGACAGCCCCCTTCCCCTCGGTGCCTGTCCGTCAGTAAGTAAAGTCACTTTCATATACGGTCAGGGCACTCACAGTGATCGTATTCTCTCCTGTTGGATCGTAGCCTGATCTATAGGGATAATTTCACAGTTCACACTCAGTCTGTCTGTAGTTGACTGAGTACGAAAGTCGCGGGTGTGGAATCGGCCATGAGGTGGGCCTTGAGCCCGACCTGAGCCCTGTCAGGCTGTCAGAGCTGTAGCTTCTGCCTCCTCAGGCTTGGGGCTTTGTGCTAACGGTTGGTTGCAGGTAAATGGAAGGGCTGAGGCTTCTTTCCAGTCCCTCGTGGACAACTGGGTGGACACTTGGTGCTCAGGGCCTGCGTCTGTGGCATATGCAGCCCTTGCTGGTAGTTCCCAGATGCACACGTGCTCCCGGTGCTGACTCTTGCTTGTGTCCTGGACTTTGCTTCTACCTTCTCTGCGGTTCATGAACCAACACTTTGCTTTTAGGCAATGAAATCTCCTGAGCTCAAAGACCGGCTGGAGGAATCCGAGAAGCTCATCCAGGAAATGACAGTGACGTGGGAGGAGAAGCTAAGGAAGACCGAGGAGATCGCACAGGTGGGTCCCGAGGAGGGTCCTGGGAACCGTCTGCCGCCTGTCACTGAGCACACCCATCTCTCCGTGTGCTGGATGGGCGGTCCCACCCTTGTGGAGTGGAACGGTCAGATTCATGCCATCGAGTGTTCAAGTCGGTTTCCGACACTTTTTAAAAATATATTTTTTTCAAACTGGACCAAAACACAAGGGGGGAAAGAATCAACTCCCATGCATCCAGCCCCCGGCTTCATTGAAGATTCGCGATGCGGCGGGTCTTGCTTTATCTGCACCATGCTCAGGGTTATTTTCAAAGCCCCCCATTTACAGAGCGAGCACCGGCCAGCGCAGCACTTCACTGCCTTTTCACTATTTGTGTTCCTCAGTCGGCAGCCATTCTCAGAGTTGTTCAGTTGGGAACTGGTGTGTGAGCATTTGGGCCACCTGGTGAAGCACGGACCCTGCCAAGCTGTGGGTCTGAGGGCACCTTCCCGTGTAGCCGCCTTTTACACTCTCCTTCCCAGGCTGTGCTCTCCCCACAGGCCTCAGTTTACCCAGTTCTCTGTTCCCCTATCTTCAAGGCCAGACTTTGCTGCATTGAGCTTGCATTCCTGTGCCTCCTCTCCCCTCCCCTCCCCTTCCCTCCCCTTCCCTTCTTTCTCCCTTCCCTTCCTCCCTTCTCCTTTCCTTCCTGGTTTTTTGGGACACAGAGATGCAGTGCTGGGGATCAAATCTGGGTCTCCCACCTGCAAAGCATGTGAACTAACCTTCTCAGCTACCTCCCAAGTACACAACCAACTACTTCCCCCCTACTTTTTTTTGGCATGGTGAGCTTTCTTCTCTCTCACTGGACTAGCCTGCTCTGTTGATCATTGACTTCCTTGCAACATACACTCGCAGTTCCCGGAATGTTCTTCTGGATGGTGGAGTCACAGGTTATTAGTAGGTTATCTGGGGAAGAGGTGGTCTGTGCTCGGGCAGCTCTGGGAAGTATCCATGGGAAGTCAGTGGATTGGGGTTTCTCTGGAGGCTCCCCAGCACCGCTGGGTGGGTCTCCTCCCAGTCCCCATATGGCCCCTGTGTGCTGTGTGCTCCCACGCCCCTCGGTTACGACTTTCTGACCTCTGTCCAATATTGATTACTGAATGTGGAATCGAACTTGAGTCGGCCATGTTGGCTAAATGTCACTGGATAGAGGGTCATCAAGGTTACCGAGCAAACACAAGGGGAGGCAGGAATATAAATGAATGATCCTCTAGGGCAGCAGTAAGGAACTAGTATCTATAGTTTGGCATTTTCCTGCCATTTGAGTTTTTATAATTGCAAGGGAAAAAACCCACAAAATTTTTATCTAAACCAAAAAAGGCTTAAGGAATGTTTGCAATGTCTAGGAATAAGTTTACATATTAAAAGTATAGGGCTGGGGGCTGGAGCAATAGCATAGCGGGTAGGGTATTTGCCTTGCACGCAGCCAATCCAGGTTCGATTCCCAGTATCCCATATGGTTCCCTGAACACCGCCAGGGGTGATTCCTGAGTGCAGAGCCAGGAGTAACTCCTGTGCATTGCTGGGTGTGACCCAAAAAGAAAAAATATATAGGGCTGAAGTGATAGCACAACAGGTAGGGCATTTGCCTTACATGTGGCCAACCCAGGTTCAATTCCCAGCATCCCATATGGTCCCCTGAGCACTGCCAGGAGTAATTCCTGAGTGCAAAGCCAGGAGTTACCCCTGAGTATTGTCGGGTGTGACCCAAAAAGCAAAAAAAAGAAAAAAAGAAGAGAGTTAAACTAAAGGACCAAGAAGATAATCAGGTCAGGGGCTCAAACATTATACCTGTAAAGAACTGAGTTCTACCTTCAGTACCTCACAGGCCTCCTGGGCACCCACTCCGTGTGGCGTCGGTGGCCCCAAGCACTGCTGGGCCCAAGCAGAGCCACACTGCTGGCCTAAGCACAAAACTGACCATGCCTGTTGGCTGAATACTGCTGGGTGTGGATGCCAGGCCCCATGAGAACTGTTTAGGGGCAAGACCCCCTCAAAAATAAAAGGTACAACGTTATATGAAAATTGCATGTTAGTACATAAAAAACATTATAAACACAAATTAATTCTGGTCCCTTTTTGGAAAATTTAGTGGAAAAGGTTTAGAAGAGAAAGTAATTCTTGGTACTCAGTTTTACGGCACCTTTACGGCACCAGTAACAGAACAAAGAAAGAAAGGTCAAAAGCAATAGAATCTAATATTATTTCCAAGCACTGCCTCTGTTGTTTTTAAAATCTGTTATTTTTTTTATATTGGCATCAAAATGAGTTTGAAATGTCAAAAATTAAAATTAAGGTCAGATTTGATTCCGAAGCTTCACAGGAGAGAAGGCGGAAAGAAAGCTCGAAATCTTTTCGTTTTGGATGCCAGACAAAGCAATTTGGTCCGTCACTCTGACTAGATGGACGTTAATTGTAGAACCGCATGACTTGTTACAAAGTGTTTACTAGCCAATAGCCTATAAAATGACCTAGGCCAGGACTCCCCAGTTCTGTGAGGATGGAAATGTGCTTTCTCTGCTCTCTCTCCCCTACTGTGCGGAGCGATAGCACAGTGGCAGGGCGTTTGCCTTACAAGCGGCCAACATGGCCGACCCGAGTTCGGTTCCTCTGCCCCTCTCGGAGAGCCCGGCAAGCTACCGAGAGTATCTCGCCCGCACGGCAGAGCCTGGCAAGCTCCCTGTGACGTACTCGATATCCCAAACACAGTAACAAGAAGTCACATGATGGAGACGTGACTGGGCCCGCTCGAGCAAATCGATGAACAACGGGAGGACAGTGACGGTGAATCTCCCCTATTAGTCAGGTGTGGCTCCTGAGCACGGATAATGCTCCAAGAGACAACCACACCAAGGAACAGAAGTTGAATTTTTTTTTTTTGCTTTTTGGGTCACACCCAATGATGCACAGGGGTTACTCCTGGCTCTGCACTCGGGAATGACTCCTGGCAGTGCTCGGAGGACCATATGAGGATGCTGGGGATCGAACCCTGGTTGGCCGCATGCAAGACAAACGCCCTCCCTGCTATACTCTGGCTTCAGCCCCCAAGGAACAGCACGTTTTATTTTTACGTTAATAACTACACGAGCAAGGAACCGCCAAAGTGGGTCTCTCGATACACAGCCTATTATATTAGTCCCTCTTCATTATCCTTACACTGTGCTTTGCTGAATGTATTATCCGGCCCTGGTGAGTTCTTCTAATCCTGACTAGCACTGTGGTGGTGCAGGTGTAGAGCTGCTGGCAGCGGAACGAGCTCACACTCAGAGCTGAGCTGCTGCTGCTCGTTGCCGAGAGGTCACAGCACAGGTCCAGCGGGCCGGGGAGTGGGTCTCAGAGAACCACACTTTCCAGATCACCCACGTCAGACACTTGCCAGAAATACTACTTTTTAGGGAGGATTTCAGGTGGAACTCTTGGACCGGCTGGTTCAACATCTGTTAAGCATTTACAAACTCCACCTGAGAACGCTTCAATAGAAACGCCACTTGCAGAGTGAATAAGGTAAGAAGGTTAAAGTCAGGGGTCAGAGCCAGGGACATGGCTTAGAAGACCCAAGTGTGCATCTGCATGCTTGAGACCCAGAATCCAATCCCCAGCACCAAGTACCCTCCCCCCAGGACCACTCCACATGGCCCTGGAGACCCCCAGCTCAGCGTTGCCTAAGCAGCACCATAGTGCCAGGCCTGAGAACTTCAGACCGTCAGGCCTTCATGCTGGGGGGGGCTCCCCAGGGAATAAGGGGGTGGCCAGTAATCACCCGCACAGCTCTCGGCAGTTACGCTGCTTAACAACAGTGACACCTGAGCAGCAAACTGTCAAAATTGATAGCACTATCCTCCCATTGTTCATCGAGTTGCTCAAGTGGTCACCAGTAACGTCTCCATTGTGAACCTTGCTGCGACTGTTTTTGGCATATTGAATAAGCCACGGGGAGCTTGCCAGGTTCTGCCATGTGGGCGGAATACTCTCGGTCGCTTGCCGGGCCCTCCGAGAGGGGCGGAGGAATCGAACCCGGGTCAGCCCCATGCAAGGCAATGCCCTACTCACTGTGCTATTGCTCCAGCCTGTTAAAATTTATACATGCACACACACACACACACACACACACACACACACACACACGTATAAATAAGCTAACACTAACTTCAATGTTAGGTCTGAAGGCAAAATTTTCTTTTAAATACAATAGCTTCTTGACGCCAGAAGGGCAGTGATAATCAAGTCACTAAAACAAAGCAGTGAAGTTCAACCTCCACTTGGGATGCAGATTCATGCAGATCATCAATTTATTTCAGCCCATCAGACACCTCGGGTCTCCTTGGGTACCATGCCCAACTCGGTGAGAAGAGTTCCAAAGAGTGACAAGATCGCTTGAGGAGAGATGGGATGCATGAAAAGTTTCTCCTGTGGTGACGGCGCTCACAAAAGCCAAGGAGAGAAGTTTGAACTGCAGAATCCTGAAAGGTCCCAGGTGTGTCCACTGAGGGGTCCCCTCACTCCTCCCCTCCCCCGGGGTGTGTCCACTGGGGCTCTCCTCACTCCTCCCCTTCCCCGCCGGGAGCCTTCCCACAGGGTAAGCCGCATACCTTCCCCTGCTCCTTGCTGGGTTTCTTCGGACCCTGGGCAGAAGGACAGAGGGCAGCAGCAATGCAGGGCCAGTGTCCAGAGCCGGAGAAAAGGACAGGGTCCCCGCAGAGCACAGGCACTCGGGTGTGGGGGGGCTGCAGGCGTGAAAGCTTCGAGATGAGCTGCTGGAGGCAGCCACGGGAGCACGGCCACGGCAGGCAGGCCTCCTCTGGACGAAGCAGAAGCCACGAGCCACAGCCCAGAACCCCGAGGCCGGGGACCCGCCCAGCGGCTCCTAGGGACAGGCAGGACCCGGCTCACTCCCCGGGTGCCAGGCAGGAACAAGGCAAGGTCTGGGAGGGAGGGTTCTAGACCCTCAGAGCGGCCGCTGCCGTCACTTGTGGCCTACCTGTGCTTCCTGTGTGGCAGTGACCACCTGGCAGGTGGCAGGGGTAGCCTTACTCCTGCTCCAGTCCTTGACGTGGACATGGGGTGGGAGAGAGACGGACGGGAAGGGGGAGCACGACCCACCACAGAGGGCTCATGCAGGAGCAAGAGCGCCCAGACACAGGAGCCTGACACCCCCACCTCCCCCAAGCACCCCAGGGAGCCCTCGAGCCGCAGCGGGGAAGGGAGGGGCCTGCCAAGTGGGCACGGGCCGCCTCTCCGCCAGCCGTCACTCTCCTGGGTCTCCCCAGAGTCACGCTGAACTCTGACAAGGGGACACTAACAGTAACGACCACAGCTGCTGCCTTCACAGCTGGGACGTGAACAGACCGAGCTCTGGGCTGAACGGAAGCCTGGCACCACGTGGGTGCCTCCCCGGCAAGTGCTCGCGGGGAGCTCGCGGGACAGCTTCGACATAACTGCATTAGGCTCTAGTTCCGAATCACAAACAGCTCTCCGAGGCAAGTGCTCGGAAAATGTTTCAGCAGAAGAGCTTACCAGCTGGTAAATAAATGATACCTTATTTAATTCAAAAGCTACAGAGAAAGATAACAGGCACTTTTCTTATCTAAAATCCTCACTCTAGCACGGGGTAAATAGCTGATTTGGGGGGGGGGAATTAAAGTTTTAAAACACATAGACTTTGTATTTCAAGAGATACAAAAATTACAGCTTTTAATAATAACGGCACACCAGACCTGTTGCATTATAGA
>JAOXYA010387754.1:0-17871 GCA_028565675.1 Sorex palustris
CGGCTGGCCTCTAAGCTATGGAGTAATCCTCCTGGTGTTGATCTCAGCTATTCTTGGGTATTAATCTCATATTTTGTCATTTTATATCCCCCAGATGAATGTAATCTTTCTATGTCTATCCCTCTCTTTCTGACTCATTTCGCTTAGCACCAGCTTTATCTTGATCTTGCTGTTCTCTGTTCTTGTGAGAGCCACCTCCCACAGAGGGCAGGAACGCCCGACGTAGTGCTCATGGTGTGTTTGCTCCAGAGTGAGGGGTCCACACTCGCGGGGGAAGGCCAGTGGCAGTCGGTTTCAAAGCTGGTTGCTAAGTCCGCGGCGAAGCTGTGTGTGTTGCACTTCCAGCTGCTGTGTCATCGGAGGTACTAACCTGCGTTTATCGGCCTCTTCCCCTCCTCTAGGGGAAAGTGATAGAACCTTTGAAAGATTTCCACAAAGATGAAGTCAGAATTTTAGGCCGAGAGCTCGGCCTCCCAGAGGAGCTGGTTTCCAGACATCCCTTTCCAGGTACGGGCGGGCAGGGGCGGCCCCGGGCTGGGCGCCTCCCAGAACCCCAGAGTCTGCCGACATGATCGAGGGGTTCTCGGGTCAGCGTGCCCCTCTGTTCTGCCCTGGTTGACGTGCTCCTGCTTCCCCGGGGCTGGGAGCTTCCCTGGGTGCCCCGGTCCTGGCCAGGACCTTCACTTCACTGGCTGAGGGCCCCCGGTCAGCCCACAGGCAGCAGACCCTGAGACTCACTGCTGGAGGGAATTCCACTGGGTCCAAGTCCCCTCCAGGGAGCTGGAGCAGAGGCACCATGGGGAGGGCCCTGCCTTGCAAACAGCCGACCGGTTCCTAGTACCCTGTGTGGCCCCCAGCCTGCCAAGAGTGATCTCTGAGCACAGAATCAGCAGTGAGCATGAGCTCCACTGGGTGCGGCCCCCAAACCAAAAAAGTTGACCCCCACAAAGCCTGCTGCAGACGCCTCGACCTTTCTGGGGGCATCTGGGGAGGTCGGGTCACTCCCGGCAGTGCTCAGGGGCAGGTGCTGGCAGAGTGGGGTCGGGTCAGAGCTGTGGACGACGCAGGAACGCGTGCTGCTGCCCGGTCCACGGGGCCTGGCCACTGCAAGGATCGGGAGTGCCCAACATGGCTGACAGGCCGGGAGTCAGTGCTGTGTTTGAGATGAACGGGCTGGGGTCAGTGTCCTGTGGCCAGCGGAGCCCAGGGCGCACGCGGAATCGCGAAGGCCACGGTCCGTCCCATCTCAGCGGGAGAAAACCGCGAGGCAGTTAGACCCTGGTTGGGAGGGACTGTGTCCCGGGAGTGGGTTGCCTGCTCTGAGCAGAGTGTGCTCAGGCGTGTGCTCTTTTCTCCTAGGTCCTGGGCTGGCCATCAGAGTGATATGTGCAGAAGAGCCTTATATTTGTAAGGATTTTCCTGAAACCAACAATATTCTGAAAATAGTAGCTGATTTTTCTGCAAGTGTTAAAAAGGTACTGATTTCAGTGAAGTGTGTCCACAGAAGGAGTTTCATTTAAAATACTTGGGTGTGGGGCGTGCCTGGCAGTCAGTACTTTGGGTTCACTCCTGGCTCTGTGCTCAGGGAACCTTAGGGGGGGTGCCGGGGATGGGACCCGGTCGTCCTTGTGCAAGACACACACCCTCCTTCCGCCTGTCACTCCAGCTGCTGGCCCGCTCGTGCGGCGCCGGCGTGTGGCTGTCCCATGCCCTGGTCCGCTCACACGGTGCCGGCAGTATGGCTGTGCCCTGCCCGCTCGCACACTGCTGGCCTGCGGCCCTGCCGGGCTGACCGCGCTCTGCCCACAGCCCCACACGCTGCTGCAGCGGGTGAAGGCCTGCACCAGCGAGGAGGACCAGGAGAAGCTGATGCACATCACCAGCCTGCACACGCTCACCGCCTTCCTGCTGCCCATCAAGACCGTGGGCGTGCAGGGCGACTGCCGCTCCTACAGCTACGTGTGCGGCATCTCCAGCAGGGACGAGCCCGACTGGGAGTCGCTGCTCTTCCTGGCCAGGCTCATCCCACGCATGTGCCACAACATCAACAGGTGTGTGTGTGTGTGTGTGTGTGTGTGTGTGAGAGAGAGAGAGAGAGCACAGTGAGTGTGCGGAGTGTGTATGTATGTGTGTAGAGTGAGTCTGAAGTGTGAGAGTGTGTGTGTCCATGTCCATCCCCAGACATCTTCCCAGACCGCCCTCAATTGTGCACTTGCTGCCTGCAGATGGGGGGACATGAGGGATGCCCCCCCCCACACACACACAGAGACACACCCCCGCTGGGCCACAGGGGCCCCTGCCATGTCCTTTCAGGAGCGGGAGCAATCTGGTTTTTTTCTTTTTCTGGTTTTTGGGTCACACCCTGGGGGTTGGTGCCCAGGACTCACCCCGGGGGGCAGGGGGGCTTGGGGTGCCGGGGACCAAACCCGGGTCAGCTGTGTGCAAGGCCAGTGCCCTGCGGCGGTGCTGTCTGTGCACAGATGGGGGGTCTGGCCCTGATCCCCACAACATTTGAGAGCCAGGACAGGCAGCGGTGGGGGCTCACGGGCTGTGCACACGCCTGCCTGGGGGGTCCTGGCTTGGACCCCCCCCCAGCCCTGCAATGACCCAGAGTTCAGACTCAGAGCAGCCGCTGTCCTTCCCCTGGTGGGTGGGAGGCGGGGGCACCCGTGGGTCCCTCATACGCGCCTCCTCCAGGGTGGTCTACGTCTTCGGACCCCTGGTGAAGGAGCCCCCGAGCGATGTCACGCCCACCTTCCTGACCACGGGCGTGCTTAGCACCCTGCGCCAGGCCGACTTCGAGGCCCACACCATCCTCCGGGAGTCTGGTACGTCGCTGCTGGCCCGTCTCCGCCGGAGACTCCGTCTGCCTCTGAAAGCCTTTCCTGGGGTTTCCTGGGCGGCGTTGACCCCCTGAGCACTGTCCCTCGCAGCACGCCCCCCCCCCCCCGCCCGTAGCGCTGAGGCACTGCACCCAGTGTGGGCGGGCTGTGGGGCGGGTGGGGGCCCTGTGTGGCGGCCGTGGGCCACCCAGCGCCTCCTGCCCCCTCCAGGCTATTCCGGGAAGGTCAGCCAGATGCCGGTGATCCTGACCCCGCTGCACTTTGACCGGGACCCCCTGCAGAAGCAGCCGTCCTGCCAGAGGTCCGTGGTCATCCGGACCTTCATCACCAGCGACTTCATGACCGGCGTCCCCGCCACCCCTGGCAGCGAGATCCCTGTGGAGGCGAGAGACCAGCGTCTGCCTGGGGGGCTGTGGGGGGTCCCCACACCCGGCACTGTTGGGAGGGGGAGCGGGCCCTGTGCCTCATCTTGGCTTGGGCTTGGGCCCAGTGAGGACCGCCCGGGCTCCAGGTGCCGGGCTTCTCCCTCCTGTGCTCCTGCCCGGACGAGGTCGGGCTGGTGCCGGTGATCTGCATGTCCATTCCTGGGCCTGGTCCGTCGGGTCGGCCTTGCCTTGCTGATGGTCCGTGTCCCACAGGTGGTGCTGAAGATGGTGGCCGAGATCAAGAAGATCCCCGGCATCTCCCGGGTCATGTACGACCTCACCTCCAAGCCCCCCGGGACCACCGAGTGGGAGTAATAAAGCCCTGTCTGCCCACGCCTGTGCCTCCATGCCGCCGTCCACCGCAGGCAGCGCTCGTGTGGGGAACAGACGGACGGACAGTGGGCCTGCCCGGCCCCTGCCTCCTGCCCCTCATCCTGGCCATGTCTGAAGGGCCCTCTAGGTCCCGAGCAGAGCGTCCGGACGCGCCTTCTGCCCAGCTGCACTGCACAGTGCTTGGCCACAGGCCACCAGGCTCAGCCTTAGTCAAGGGCAGGCTGAGTAGCCACTTGTTTCCAGGTCTGGCGTTTGACACCTTCGTGCTTTTCCTTGTTCTGCTTTGAGTCCTGTGCTTGGTGGTGAAATTGGTGGTTCGATGAGCACAGCCGCGACCTGCTGGGCGGGGGGCCATGTAGCCACATCTAGTGGTCAGGGCATGGCCGGGCGGTGGCCGCACGTGCAGTGGTCAGGCACGAGCATCATGCAGTGATCCGGGCTTGGCTCCTGGCTTTCCGGGGCCCCAAGGGCCCCAGCAGCCCCACTCCCTCGGACCTGCAGAACTGAGAAGGTCAAACCCGGCCACCCAGTAGCTGAGTCCCGGCTCTCTGCGCTGTCCACCAGGCGCTGGCCAGGGCAGGCAGCTCCATGTCCATCTGGCACATGCGCGTACCCGAGCGCCACGTCCAGGGTATAAGCCTTGACCAAGTGCCCGTGTGTCTGGCTCCCTGTGATAAGGGGCCGTGGTGTGGTCCTCCTGGCTGCCCCCCGGAGTGCTCAGGCTGCACGGAGGGTTCGCTTGAGGGGTTCTTGATCACTTGTCAGTCACCTCCCCCAGCCAGCAACCTTGGGAGCTAGAGAGAGGATCCTGTTTCACTCGGAACTTGGGAATGGCATCCAGGACTGGGAAGCATCCATATCTGAAGCGGCGGTGGAGGTGGGGGCCAGGTGGCACCCTGCTGTCCCACCTGTGGCCACCCCTGGTGATGCTCATGGCTCACAGCACTGGGGGGGACCGTATGGGCTGCAGGGCTCAAACCCGGGCTGGCCTGGTGCAGGGCCAGCACCTGCCACGCTGTGCTGTCGCGCCCGTGGTGTTCTGGAGTCTGTCCCAGTGGGATGCTCTGCATTACGTCTCCAAGAGCTGCAAGGGCTGAGGTCGTGATTCGAGTTTCACCACCAGAGTTTCCTGTGTTTACTAGTTCTTTGGAAATTGGGCTTGAATTGCATAAGTGGTGACGCATTCTTGGTGGAGGAAAGGTGCTGTGCCCGGGTCCCTTCTCGAGGCTCTTGGGCCAGCTCCGGGCCCTCCGCCGCTCTCTGCAGCCAGCCTGGCCTGTCAGCGCCCTCCCGGCCCAAAGCCCTGCCCATGGGACAGGAAAGGCTCCAGGCTGTGCCTGCCCAGGCCGGGTTCTCCTGCGGTCCAGGCTGCTGTCCCCTGGGACTGGCCAGGTGGGCCTGACTCCTCGCCTGGCTCTTCCATTTTTTGTTTCAGGCTTTTATTTACTTATTTTTTCATTTTGGCTTTTGGGGTCACACCCAGAGATGCCCAGGGTTCTTCCTGGCTCTGCAGTCAGGGATCACTCCTGACGGTGCTCGAGGGACCCTACAGGCTGATGCCGGGGATCGGACCCATGTGCAAGCCAACTCCCCTGTGCTATCGCTCTTTCAACTTGGGAAACTTGGCTGCGCCTCAGGGAACCAACCTCTGGCATGCTTAACATTCCAGCATTCCAGGCCAGATTCTCCCCTGGCCCGTAAGGTCTCTGCTGCCCCGGGCTCAGGGGGCTCAGGCTACCGTGATGGCAGTGGGCCCCACAGGTGACTTATGTGAAGTGGGGAGGAGAGAGATGGTCACTTTCTCCCCATCCGCCTCGGCCACCCGAGACCCAGGGTTACTGGGGTCTTGTCTCGCCTCGCAGAAAGGAATTTCAGAAGTAGAAAAGCAGTGGAGATTTTATTTGGAGGGTTTTTGAAGGGAAGAAGGAAGAAAAAGTGGGAGAGTGAGAGAGCCAATAACGCGCTCAAGAGAGAACGCGGGCTTCACACATCCCAGCATTAGACAGAAAAGCATGAAAGTCCCCATCTCAAGAGGGGAGATGCGGGCGACACCGGTGCTCGGCCACGTGGGTGCAAGCAGCACTTGGGCTCAGGCGTCTGATGTGCGCCCTTCCTTTATTCAAGGTGGCATTTACAGGGTTTCTCCAACCTGCCCCCATGTGGGGCTTCTTCCTAGGGAAAAGTCCGTTGCTAGGGAGGTTGGGAGTGGTCTTTGAGCTGAATCACTAAAGTTAATCAGATTAAGGGAGAGGCCTGAGGACTGAGGGTGTTGGAGGAATTTCCTTCCTGGGGAGGGGTCCAGTCTCAGGGTCCCAGGTCCAGTCTGCTCATGCCCATATCCACAGGGTGGGGCAGCCTTAAAATTTTCCTCCCAGAACTTCCGTTGACTTTCATTGCCGAGGGCCTTTCCCTGTCTACCTGCCTATGGCAGCCCCAGCCTCCCCCAGGGCGCTTGAACAGGCTTTACGGAGCCCAGAGGCTGAGTGCTGCAGGGTTGGGACCCAGACGCCCCTCATGGCCCCCTGCTCACCCAGACCCGGAGTCCCCCAGCCTCTGCGTCGGTGGGGGGGTGGGGGGGCCGGTTGGGCAGGGCCAGTGAGGGTGAGCTTTGGTTTCCTGGGAAGCAGCACACAGCTGGGCCCAGAACCTGCCCACAGGCACGGCGGCCCGCAGCAGTTGTGGACAAACAGACCCTCCCTGTCATCCGCCTGCTACCAGGAAAGGGGGTGCTGGTGGGAAAGGGGGGGCATTGGGTTCCCGAAGCGGTTCCACGGGGAGGGGCAAGTGCTCAGAACGACGGGGCCAAGCCCAGCAGGACCCCCACCCCGGTTCTTGCCCCACCCTGCACAGCCCAGCCCCATCAACAAGCAGTCACTGGGCAAAGACCGTTTCCGGCCCCTCCAGTCAGAATGTTCAGACCGAGTATCTCCAGGTCATGGAGAAGGAAAAGTCGCCTTTTAACCCCTACTTGTGTTCCTTCTCACTTGTTTTTGGGTCCCACCAGCAGTGCCCAGGCCTGAGCCCACCCCTTTGACCCAGCAGCTCTGGTTCTGAGTCAGGGAGATTCGGATCGGATGAAGCTCTGGGGAGGTGCAGGTCCTCGCGTCGGGTTTCCCTGCTCCTGAATCTTCCAGGTGCTGCTGGGCTATCAGGTAACTCGGCTTAAGTTCCCCCAGGACTATGGACAGCGGGCACACGGTCACTTATGAACCCCCCAGATGGGGCCTGGGTCTGTGCCACCCTCAGGCTTTAGGGCGATGAGGTTTACGTCTGCCTCGATGTGACATTTTCTCTTGCAAACACTTGGACGGGAAACATGAACAGAAAGTCCAAACCCCACAGAGTGATGGTGCCTCACCGGGAATAAATATTAATGTCCCCAGAGGCTGGCATCGCGGAGCCCTGGTAGGTCATGCTCAGCCGCGTCTGGTGACTGTTCTGCTGAGTCGAGAACCTCGAGCCCAGGTGGCCACGAGGGAGGCCTCCCGCTGTGCTGGGTGCCCGGGGCTGACCAGCACCTGCGGGCCCCGACTGGCCTTCCTGCAGGAGTTGTCTCCCAGGAACAGCCCTGCCCCAGGGTCTCGGCTCAGCCGTGGAAGTGACCGAGTTCCCCAACCCCCAAACACAAATATGACAGTTCAGGTGGCCAGAGGTCCCCTGGGCCGGGGGACGGCAACACGGCAGTGAAGGCTGGAGGACTTAGGGCTGTGTAAGGGGGAATGGGTGTGTGCAAGCGGGTGTGAGTTGGTGTGTGACAGGGGGTTGTATATGTGTGGTGTGGGTATGGGTATGGGTGTGTGGGGTATATATATGCGTGTCATGTGTGCATGTGTGAGGAAATGTGTGTATGTGTGACTGTGATAGGAATGTGAGCCCTGTATGAGTATGTGTATGTCTGAGTGTGTATAGTTTATGTGTATGAGTGTGTATGTTTGTGTATATGAGTGTGTGAGTGTGTGTGTTTGAGTGTATGTGTATGCATGTGTATGTATGTGTATATTGTGAATGTGTGTATATGTGTAACTGTGTATGTGTAACTGTGTGTGTGTGTCCAGGCGAGGGCAGGCCAGAGGTTGCAGGACACTGGCCCAATGTCTGGCCCAGGAGAGCCCCTCTGGAGCGGCTCCTGGGGGATGGAGCCCCCATTCCGGGCCAGGTGTGCAGACTCCAGCAGAACCCCGACGACAGCTGAGGACAACACGGCCAGGGACGTGCAGTGTAGCGCATTCTGGGTCCCTCATCCTGGGGGTGCAGGTGGTCCTGACCGTGGCCCTTAGGAGGTGCAGTGGGTCACGAGTCCCTGCCGTGCCAGCCAGGCTGCCCACACGGCTCCCTGGTGCTGCTCCCAGCCAGCTCAGTCCCCCAAGGCCAGGCAAGTCCTCCCGTGTCCATCTGGGTGTCCCTGCATGGAGCCCTCCGAGCTGTGGGCGGGGGTGGAGCGTCCGCGATCCGGCCTTCACAGGGTGTTCACTCCTTTCGCCAGGGCTCAGTGTCACCTGGCCCGAGGGGCGTGGCGGGAGCTGAGCCTCCCTCCCGCCTCCCGCACAGACGGGAGACACAGATCCTGGACAGGGCGCTGGTGCCTCCTGGCCCTCCAGGATGCTGGCTGCCCGCACCGGGGCGGCGGGGAGCCAGATCCCTGAGGAGAACCCCAAGCTCCGGAAGCAGTCGGGGCTGTCGCTGGGCGGCAAGGACAAGGCCCCCCGAAAAGCTCCAGAAAGCGGGAAGGATGGCGGCGACCGTGGCCTGTCCAGCCAGGCCCAGCTGCGGGCGCGGCAGCTGGCCCTGGTGCGGGAGGCCGAGATGAGCTGGTACCTGCGGCTGCATGAGCTGTCAAGTGAGCAGAGCACGGCCCACACCACCGGCATGCCGCACAGGTGAGCTGCCAGGGGTAGGCGGGCTCCGAGGCAAGTCCTCGAGGCACCCCCGACGGGCAGACTCAGGACAGACGCACAGAATCTCAGGAAATCAAGAGGGTTTTGCCAGGGAGGTTCCTGCGAAAACCAAGTCCCGAATAACAATTTCCGGGAGGTGCTAAGGACACCCCTGGGCCCTGGGGAGAGGCTGAGGGAGGTCGGGGCTATTCCCTAAGATGGGGGGGTACAGAGCCTGGTGGGTGATGGCTGAAGGCTCGCGCAGCGGCTCAGCGCCAAGCAAGGGGCTGATCGGGTGCACCCAGGGGCCCTTACTACAGTGTTTCCATGCGCCCTCTAACTCCACCCCATCCTACTGTCGGGGCCCCTGTGTCACACTCAATGCCGAGTCTCACCTGTGGCCCCCTCGGTCCCAGCTGAAACTTGGGACGACCAACTTGCAAACACCAGAGCGTGCTCTCTGCCTCCCCTCAGTCAGGGTACAGGACAGAGACGCCCAGCGTGTTCCAGGGCGGCTGCTGCCTCCCTTGTCCAGGCACCAAGGAGGGTGCTGCCTTCCGTGGCTGCTTTAGAATGGGTGCTGCCTTCCGTGGCTGCATTTTAGGGTGGATGCTGCCTTCCGTGGCCGAACTCCAGAGAGGATGCTGCCTTCTGCGGCTGTGTTTTAGGATGTGTGCTGCCTTCCGTGGCTGCATTCTAGGACAGATGCTGCTTTCCGCACCAGCGGAGGTGGAGGAAGGACTCAGGAGGACAGTGCCATGTGTGGGGAGGAGCCCCAGCTGGGACTCAACATTTCCACTGTCCCGAGAGCTGCAGGAACCGAGTTCAGCGACCCAGAGCATGATTCCCACGGAGAGTCTCGTCCTCTCTGTGCAGGGGCAGGATGACCTCGTCCCTGTGCTCTGGCCGACACGCATGTCTGTGTGGAGGATCAAGGCAGTCGAGGGGAGACGAGCTGGACTCTGCCTGGCTTGCCCACCTGCCTGCTGTCCTGCCCTCAACATGGGTGGCCCAGAAGGGGTGTTCACAGTGCTGTGTTTGGCGAGGGCCCCAGGACCCTGTGGTGGTTCCACAGCCAAGAATGAGCTTGTGGGAAGCACACAGGCAGGTTGATGGGGCGAGCTCAGGACCCCAAAGCAGCCACCTCAACTGCGTGGCCATGGGAAATGGGGTTCTGAGGGAAGGTGGGGAGAACGGCTGGCCAGTCAGGTCACTCGGCCCGTCCCAGAGACAATGTGGCTGCAAATAAAGGACTGTTGGGGGGTTGCTTAGGGCATACTCCTGGTCTGTGCTCAGGGGCCACTCCTGGCGCACCGGGGGACACAGTGTGAGGGACAGAGGTGGGCCTTCCTGCTGTGCTCTCTGGCCTGCGATTGAAGATTTGGATGGGGTGCATCTATCCCTTAGGTAAAGGGCCCCCGACAGGGTTCTGAACTCAGGTGGCTGCAGCAGCAGGACACCCCAATATCCGGGAGGCGTGACCCTCGTCTGGGGGAGGCTGCGAGCACAGCCCCAGGTACAGGTGGCCCAGGTGCCTACAGCTGCAGTGGGGGAGGGGGGTCCTGAGGGTGCAGATGAGCTCCCCAGCTTGTGCCTGGCCAGGATCCCTTAGAGATCGTTAGCAGGCGCAGGTGAGGCACCCAGATGGGCGCCCTCAGGTGCTGTTCGAAAGGCCATAGGGGGCTTGGGTGGGAACCGTGGGCCATAGGGAGCTGTGCCTCAGGAATCTGCAGGAGCTGCCAGCTCCTCTGTGCATCTGAGGACAAGAGACCAACATGGGCCCAGACCACCATCAGTAACGGGAACAGAATGCTGGCCAAGGGGCTGCTGCAGGATGGGTCTGGGCATCTCTCCTGTGTGAGGCCCCCAGCTGCACAGTGTGATGTCTCCTCCCTTCAGAGACCACTAGGGACACATGCCTCCCAGAAGCCAGTGTGACGTCACTTCCTGCTAGGGGTGATTGGGATGTCACTTCCTTCTGGGGACCAGTCTGACTTCCTTTCCTTCTGGGGACTGTGTGACTTTATTTTCTTCTGGGGGTGAGTGTGATGTCATTTTCTCCTAGGTTGATGGGCTGGTGCCTATAGCCCTGAGGCTCATGTTTCGTGGGGTCCCTGTCCATGTCTGGAGCCCAGGGCAGTGGCTGGCATATGCCCCAGGTGCTGTGTAACTGTGAACTTGATTAAAAACTGTTCACAAACTGGACCTCAATAGTAGAGGAAACATCAGAACCTGGCACATGGGACAGTGTGCAATGTCCTCCCTCCAGGAGGCTGTGACTGGTTGAGGTGTGGGGCCTGTCCTGAGTTGGAGTCTGGCATCCACTCTGCCTGGATTTAGCCTTTCCTGTATAATATTCTCAGGCTCTTAAAACTCACTTCCAGGGGCTGGAGCGATAGCACAGTGGGTAGGGCGTTTGCCTTGCACGCAGCCAACATGGCCGACACAGGTTCGATTCCCAGCATCCCATATGGTCCCCCGAGCACTGCCAGGAGCAATTCCTGAGTGCATGAGCCAGGAGTAACCCCTGAGCATCGCCGGGTGTGATCCAAAAAGCAAAAAACAAAAACAAAAACAAAAAAACACTTCCAGTTCTTCCAGGGGCCACACGGCAGGACTGGGTCCTTTGATCTATGAGCATTTGTGTCGGACTGTTGAGTGTGCTCCTAGCCAGGACAGGGATGGGCGCTGGGGCTGTGGGCCTGTGGGGCCTCTCATGCAGGGGCTTGGGAAGTGGAGCAGATGGGCGGAAAACAGAGCTCATTATTGCGACCAGGCTCCAAGATTTACTGTGGTAAATTTGCTTTTGATGTCTTTTGAGATTTATTCATGGGTCTCTTAAGCAAGGCTGGTGGAAGAGCTTGCATAGTGGTGCCAGAGTTGGTTTGTGGGGATGATTTCCAGGGACTCCAGGAGTACAGAGAAGTGAAGGGAGGTAGCCCCTTCCAACTCCAAGAAAGCCTGGAGATTTCAGTCACTAAACCCACATACCTGAATTTTCAGCAGGTTAATTTCTTGGTGAGCTCTGTCCTGAGACAGTGGGGTTCAGCCAGGGATATGCGTCGATGTTGGATTGTGGGGGCAAGCGACTGCTGGAGGCTCTGGGTAGGCACTGGGCTAACCCACCCCCCTGGGATGTTGCCCCAGATTTTTCAGCCATGCATGGGTCTTGAGATTTACTGCATCTTTTTCATTTCCTTTGAGATTTAATTATGAGTCTCTGGAGCAAGGCTGATAAATGAGCTTGTATGGTGGAACTGGAGGTCATTTGTGGGTCTGGCTCCCCTGATTTGGCATTTGAACAACTGGGGGGGTGGCACCCAATGAAGGTGGCTTCAAGTGGAAGTTTGTTTTGGAATTATCTTCAGTGAGCTTCGCATAGTGAACCAGAACCCAACTGTTAGAGTTGAAAGCTGGTTCTCTGGGTTGCTGAATGCCCTCAGAGAAAGTGCTGATGCTGGGGGTCACCACCAGAGGGTGCTGTTCAGTTATTCACCTGCAGCTGACATGGGGGCCAGCAGAGGGCGCAGTTCTTGCGGGTCACCTGCAGCTGACATGGGAGCCAGTAGAGAGGGCTGTTCTCTGTGATTCGTTTGCAGATTGCACAAGGAGCCAGCAGAGGGCGCTGTTCTGTGAGTCTCTTGCTACTGGTGCAGGGAGGGCCCTGTTCCGTTATTCACCTGCAGCAGCTACAGGGAGCCAGAAGAGGGCGCTGTTGTGTTTTCACCTGCAGGTGATGCAGGAAGGGTGCCGCCTGGACTCACCTACAGCCTGAGGGCCTTGGCTGATGACGCGTCATTTATAATTAGAGAGATGAGCTCTCAGGTCAGAGATAGCTCAGCCAGTAAGACATGTGTCTTGCACAAGAACAACCCAGGTTTGATCCCCAGCAGTGCCAGGAGTGATCCCTGAGCACAGAGCTGGGAGTCAGCCCTGAACACCCTCAGGTGCAGCCCCCTACCCCCAATAAAGTACAAACAAAAGAAGAAAGATGTACAGCCTTTTGAGGAGGGGCGTCTAAGTGTGCTCAGAGGTCCTGGGGCCCCCAGCAGTGACTGTTGGCCAAGGAGGCCAGTGGGTCAGTGTAGGGGCCCAAGGCTGTGGCCCCGCTCAGGCCCTGGGATGCAAAGTCCCCTGGGCCCCCAGCAGTTTAGCACCCAGAGATGCTTGGGGGACCTGTGGGCCTGATGGCCCTCACCACTGTCCACTCAGCCCTGCCCAGCCAACCCGGAGGCAGACGGTTGTCTGGGAATTCGAAGCCTAAACTGAGGCAGGGACCCGGGCCTGGCCTGGCCACTTGCTTCTCTGGGGCTTTCAGGCCTCGTCCTTAAGCCTGGCGGGGGCTGCCCTCTGTCTCTCCTGGGTGTGCCTGGGGGATGCGGGTGAAGACCCTCCCACCCTGCTCCTGCCTTTTCTCCTGCGTTTCACCGGAGCCGGTGCGGCTCTGGGTGCACTGAGTCCTGTGCCGGGAGGTGGTTTGGCGTTTCCCCTCTCTGCGGGCCTGCTGTGGCCCCTGGGCCAGTGCTCTGGGGAGTCAGCACCAACACCCAAACCTGTGAGAAACGTGCTGTGGCTGCCTCCCAGCCCCGGGTGCTCAGCGTGTGGGGTGGTGGGGGGGTGTGTGTCTGTGAGGACACTGATCACCTCCCGGAGATCTCCGTGCTCCCATGCTCTGCCCCAGGGCCGGCTCTGTGCTCCCAGCCTCTGGCCCACTTCCCACCCAAATATTTCCTTTTCCCGAAATAGCAGGGCGTGGGAAAGTGCCCTCATCGCCTTCCCAGGCTGGTGCCCACGGCTCAGGGCACACTCTCACACGGAGAGGAGACGGCCACCTGGGAGGACGCGGCCGGCACGGTGACGAGCATGCATCTGTACAAGCCAGCCTGTGCCGAGATCCCCAGCCCCAAGCGGGGGCCACCCAGGTCGGGCGAGGCAGCTCTCAAGGGCAGGCGCCCCACAGCGGGCCCCCGGCCCCCGGCCCAGGCAGCCTGTGGACCCGGCACGGCAGCTGACCACAGGTCCCTGGAGAAGTTTCTGCGCGGCCACGGTGTCTCGTGGGGGGACACCACCCGGGCCAGGACGGGCATGGTCTACAGGTATGGCGGCCATGGACCAGCTGGGACGGGAAGGACCGGCCAGCAAGTTCCTCTGGTTTCCTTCCCTTTGTTGTGGGGTCACCGCTGGTGGCACTCAGGGCTTCCTTCGCCCCAGCAACACCGGGAGCCTGTGTGTTGCTGATGTCAAGGCCAGCATGTTCTCTGCCGGGTCCTGCCTTGCCAACGGTCTCCGTGCGGAGGGCGGGGGGGGCTCATGAGGAGTGGGGGTGTTCTGTGGGGATGTCGGGAGGGACGGGCTGGGCAGGGGACCGTGGCAAGGCGGAGGACCTATGACCCTGCTGCCCACGCCTCTGGTCTCTGCTTTACTGGGGGAGGAGCCCTTTGGGTGTCCGGAGAGTCACAGTCCCGGTCATCGTCCACCCCCAACCTGGTTGCTTGCGTCACTCTTGGGGCACAAGCCTGCAGGGCAGGGTGGCCTCCTGAGGGTGACAATGACGAGTGTGAACGGCAGGGGACAAGCTGTGCCCTGAGGAAGGGCATCAGGCTGTGGTGAAGGGCCACCCAACCCTGCAGGCATGGCCAGCGTCCCGAGCCCAGTGTTCGTCCCTGAGCCCCAGCCCATGTTGGAAGCACTTGGTGTCCACTGCGTGAGGCCGAGTGTCGTGGAGTGGTCCCGTGCCTTCGTGCTGGACACGGTTACAGTCTCCAGAAGGGGCAGGGGATGGCCGAGCCTTTCCACCCCCTTCCTGCGTGCCCCCTGCTGGGGACTACTTGGCCTCCGCCACTTCCCAGTCCCGCTGTTCCAGTGCCGCCATGAGCCTTAGCCACCAGGGGGCGCCAGGCCACAAGGGATGCCAGAGCCCGGCAGCCAGGGACCTTAGTCCCTGGTCGTGGCCCTTACGGTGTCCCTGGATTCTGGCCTCGGTCACTTTCTCTTGAGACATAATAGGAAGTCACGCCCGGGGATCTGGAGAGACACAAGCTGTCCTTTGTGCCTGGGACTGTGCGAAATTCGTCAGGTCAGGAAGTGGGTGCTGGAAGCACTTTGCAGATGAGCTGCCCAGTTTCTATTTAGTGAGTTTGGTTTTGGGTCACACCCCGCGAGGCTCAGGTTCCTCCTGGCTCAGCACCCAGGAATTACTCCCGGGGGTGTTCGGGGGAAGCTGGGGATCGAACGCGGCTGGCCACGGGCAAGGCAGCGCCCTCCCGCGGTGCTGTCTCCAGTTTGGTTTAAATCCAGGTCCTGGGGGAGGAACCGCCCGTGGGGACCAACCTCCATGCCAGGGAAGCGACTCCTGCTCGCGAGCGGGTTCACAATGTCAGCATCCGCAGCTCACCTTTGCTTGTGTTCCCTGCCTGCCCAGGATGGTCCCATGGGTGGGGGGGGCAGACTTGCCACCAGTGCCCTGGAGAATGTGGCCCCTCCCACGCCAGTGAGACCTGCTGGCACCTGCACCCCCACCCCGTTCTGGACCCCCAACCAGGGCCCTGCTTGGTTCGGTTTGGGTTCTGCTTCGGGCCACACCGGGAGGTGTTCACGGCTCGCTACTGGCTCTGTGCCAGGGTCCACTCCTGGCGGGACTTGGGAATGAGGCGGGGGCCAGGATTGAACCTGTGTTGGCTGCATGCAGGCAAGTGCCTTCCCTGTCCATCTCTCCAGGGGCTTCAGGGTACTTCCTCTACAGGACTCCCCCCTGCAAGACCCTCCCACATTCAGGACCCTCACCGAGGACTCCCCCTTGCAGAACTCCCCCCTGCAGGACTCTCCTGCCTGCAGGACCCTCCCATAGGACTCCCCCCCTGCAGGACTCCCCCTTGCAGGACTCTCCCGCCTGCAGGACCCTCCCCATAGGACTCCTTGCTTCAGGACTCTCCCCTGTAGGACTCTCCCCTGTAGGACTCACCCTGGTAGGACTCCCCACTGCAGGACTCCCCCAGGACTCTCCTCTGAGCGGAGGTGCTGCATGCTGGCATCCTCCACCCCTTCTGCTCAGGGTGTTTTGAGCTGAGCTGGGAGCAGCCCCTGTGCAGCTTCCCCACGCCCACCCGTGGGGTCTTGCACTTCTGGTTCCTGGCCTTCGACCTTTGGTCCCAGCACCCACAGGCCTGGTGGGGGAGCAGGAGGAAAGTTTCTCTCCAAATTCAGATTTTCTTCCTCTTAGCAAAAGTAAATGAAACTTTTCAAAATAGCAGTTTTTGTTGCATAACTAATTAAGGGTAATGGTATGATAATGAGAATCGCAGGAACTATGAAGGAGAGCAGGAACGCCCCCCAGGTTCTACCTCCCAGGAAAGGGCTGTAGGTGTTGGGGGAGTGAGTTCTATGGCTGCATGAGCGTGCGCACACACACACACACACACACACATCACACTCAGGCTCATGTGTACCCTCTCACACTCACATGCTCGCACATACACTCAGACACACACTCATATACACTCATACACACCCATACACACAACACACACACTCATAACACTCATATACACCCACATACACAACGCTCTCACACACTCATACATTCTCATAGCACTCATATACACACACAACACTCACACACTCATACACACGTTCTAATAACACTCATGTACACAACACTCTCACATACTCATATACTTTCTCATAATACTTAGATCCACACACAAAACTCTCACACACTCATACATGCTCATAACACTCATACACCCACACACTCATACACACAACTTTCATTACACTCATACACACCCCCACACAACACTCTTCCACAGTCACACACACACACACACACCCCCACACACACTTATATCCTGTCCTGTGGTGGGAGATGCCCTTTTAGGCAGGGAGGAAGCAAGCTCTTCCTCAGACAACGGCAGGGGCAGGGTTTCCGTCAGAATAGAGGCCTTGGTGGGGTCGTCTCCAACATTCTGAGCCCCAGTAAAGACAGCAAGGGGGTCCTGCGTTCCGGAGGCAGGTGGGCTGCGGGTCAAAGGCAAAGGGGAGTGGCCTGTGGCCGCTGGATGGGACATGAGGAGCCCGGAGTTTAGGGAGAAAACTTGGGGAAGTCGGGACCAACGGGGCCAGGGCAGAGTTCCAGAGAGTTCCTCTGATGGCCACGCACACACTCTCACACTCACACCCAACACTCACAGTCTTTCACACTCATGCACTCCCTACACTCTGACACACTCTCACACTCAGAGTGGAGCCAACACAGACGGTCACTCACACACGCTCTGATGGTCTTTTACACTCACACTCGGACACACTCCTATTCACTCACACACCCATCCAGTCGCTCACACTCCAACTCTCACTCTGACACACTCATCTGCTCTCACCCTCGCGTGCTTTGGTGCTGGCTCTCAAACCCCACACCCACCGGCCTCCCAGAGCTTGTCACTGCTCTTCGTTCGGGGAAGCCTGCCCTGAGGTGCAGCCCTGAGGTCTTCCACACAGACATGCCGCTGGGCCGAGCCTCCCATCTGGGCCGGGACCTCGCCATGCCCATTCTCGGGTGTTTGTGCAGATCACGTGGCTGAAGAGTTTGGGGGTGCACCTGCCGCCTGCGAGCCCTCCAGGAACCCCGTCTCTGTTGTCGTGTCCTGTTCTCTTGGGTGACGTGGGGGTCACCTGCGGAAGGACACGGGCCTAAGCCACCTGAGCCGTCCCATGGGCGAGGGGCAACTGCCGGGGTGGTGTGGCCAGGGCCCCTCTGACGCCCTCCCACCCGAGTCTGGGAGGGAGTGGGAGGCCACAGGAGCCTGGGCTGGCTTGGCACCACTGCACTTCCAAACCTCCGAAAGTTTCTGGGCCCCTGGCCACCACGACGCAGAGTGGACAGCTAGGCTGCGGCCTCTTCTGCTCCGGCCACTGCTCTGGGGCGGCTCACTCGGAGTCTGGGGAGCTGCTGAGGGTGAACACAGGCTCTGGGTGGGACCCTGGTGTCCTGGGGTGGTGAGGAGGTGCTGCTGCCTCCCTGAGGTCCCCGGCATGCAGTCCGACGTCTGGCCCTGTGGGTGCTGTCATCCTCGTCCTAGGGTGCCCCGCACCCATCTGAGCTCCCGTCGGCTCCTGGGGCCCCTTTGAATTCCTGCCGCTTGTCTTCACCAGGCAGAAGAACGGTGAAAGTTTCCAGACCAGCCTCGCTCTCCCCTCGCTCCAGGCTTTGACGCTGAACCACGCTTCATTTTCAGGAGTCCAAACTCACTTTCTATCATCATGCAGCTTTGGCTACACCTTTGCCAAACCCAAATTTCTTCCATATGTTTCAGGTTGCATGTCTTTTTTTTTTTTTTTTTTGCTTTTTGGGTCACACCTGGCAATGCACAGGGGTTACTCCTGGCTCTGCACTCAGGA
>JAOXYA010387855.1:0-17870 GCA_028565675.1 Sorex palustris
ATAGTATATGAATAAGCTTCAAGAAAAGTTTTTGCCCATTACGTTTTTTGCAAAAAAGGTATACACTAAATATTAATCCTGATTATAACATATTTAACGAATGTAGATATATGAATCTGAAAAATAAAAGCTTTTTAACCTTTACTCTAAAGAGTGAAAGTATCCTGGAAAGTTTGAAAAGGAAGGAAAATTCAATCATAAATTTCCAATATTTTATCAATAGATCCGGGAATGGAGATCCTCTGCTTGTATCCCTGTCTCTGGCAACTCAGCAGTCACACCCATATGCCACCTCTGGCTGAAGCCAGATAGTCTTGTAATCAGCCACCATCCAAATCGCATGTCCCTCACTCCTGGAAGGGAACATAATATGACACTCTCCATGCCAGGAGCCCATGCCAGGCTTTTTCACTTCCCCATCCCATTTTCCAGTTTTGCCCCATCTCCCCTAAGCCCCGCCCCTCCTCCCTCCAGCTCAGCCCCTCCCCAGTCCCGTCCCTCCCCCCTCCCTCAGTCCCTCCTCCCTCAGCCCTGCCCCTCCACCCTGAGCCCCACCCCTCCTTCTCAGTCCCTCCTTCTCAGCTCAGGCCTTTTCAGAGTCCCGGGGCAGGTCTGGCTGGACATGGGTTTCCTGCACCCAAGGGGACGAGCAGGGCCTGGACACGTGCTACTGGCACGACAAGTTTAAATCCGGCGCCAGGCCGGGCCTCAGGAGGGAGCGGTTCCCCGTCAGCCACCAGGGAAGCCTCCCCACAGAACAGCGTGAATTAAACATGCCGCCTAATGAGTTGATTTTATTAGTTTGCAAACGCATCAAGAACTCATTATCAAAATAAACATCAATTCCTTTCACCCCTGCTGCAGCCTCTTGGGGCAGGGAAGCTGAACTCTGGGCCACGGAGGCCCTGACCCCACACCGCAGTGTGCGCAGCCGGCTGGGACCCCCACCCTGGACACTCAGCACAACCGGGGTGGGGTGGACAGAGCAGGGGCCCTGCTTGACCCTGGGAGTGGGGGAGAGGGCAGGGGCCCTGGGGACCGGACCTCAGCACCCACCTCACAGCCATCACCACGAGAGCTGCACAGCGGCCACGCCACACAGCAGAATCTGCTCTGTGCATTCTCTGAGCTTCCACGGCAGCTGGAGCCCATTTCACAGGTGATAGCACCGAGTCCAGGTCACACCAGGAGCAGAGCTGCACCATCTGTCATTGTTTTGGGGTCACACCCGGGGATGCTCAGATTCCTGGCTCTGCATTCACTCAGGGACCACTCCTGGTGGTGCTCAGGGAACCACATGGGGTGCCGGGAATTGCACCTGGGTCGGCCACATGCAAGGCAAATGCCCTCCCCGCTGTACCACCGCTCCGGCTCCAAGACTCCCCCTGTTTCTGGGTGGACGTGCTCCCCACTTGGCTCTGGGTGTGCTCAAGGGGCGGGGGGCATGAGGCATTTGAGTTCAGGGGAACTTTCCCCAGCAGGTGGAGCAGGCATGGTGGAAGCCGGCCAGGACCCCACAATCCTGAGCGCGGGGCGGGATGGGGCAGGCTGGCCTCAAGCAGGAATCCCCCCACCCCCGGTCTGCCTTCCAGGCGGGGCCTCTCTCACTCTGAGCCCCCGTCTCCAGGGAGACACCCGGGTGCTCATGCTGGCCAGGCTCTCCCCGGCCCAGGCCCCCGAGAGAGAGAAACCGCCAGGACCCGCTGAACTGTCACACTCGGCCATCCCTGCTCTCGGATGCTCTAATCCCCCTCCACCCACTGCCCTGAGCCGGCAGCTGCTCTGGGCATCTGAGAGGCAGGTCTCAGACAGCGGGGGCGGGGTGGGCGCTGCCCCCTGGCCTCCCCCATGGGCATAGGGCATGGGTGGCTCCATGCATCAAATGTCTAGAGCCCTTTGTTGAAGGAGGCCCCCCTTCCCGGGCATACTGGGCCTCGCCCCCTGCCAGCTGCCCCACCTTTCTATTCTGGGCGCCCAGCAGGACGGGGCTGGGATGCATTAGCCAGACCCCCTGCAACTCCGGAGGCCAGGCAGGGAGGCCTGGTGGGGTGGGGCCTGAGGAATCCGACAGGCGGAAATGGCCCTCAGCTGCTCTCTGCAAGAGGGGTGCTGGAGCGGGGGTTCCTCCCCGGGAACTCGGCCTGTCCCCCCCCAATGCCCAGCGGGAGGAGCCCCGGGGGAGTAGAAGTCATAGACCGTCTCCTGCTGCCAACATGCCCAGCGGTCAGGCCGGGCAGGGAGGCCCCGACATACGGGCCACTGGCCTCCTTGATCACCCTCTTCCTGGCTCCAGACCAGGTCGGGGTGCAGGTCCCGGAGGATGCCAGCAGCGCCCACACGCCCCTGACCTGGTTCGACTCATCCCGGAAGAGTCTCCAGGGGCACGGGGCTGGGGTGTGGGGGACAAGGTGAGGGAGGGGGGAGTCCCGGCTATTTGCGTTCGCCTGAATGATTTTCCCCTCCCGCCAGCCCAAACCCCACTCCTGATGAATTAACCCGCTTTTCTGAAATCATAAATAATTCGTGAGTTTGGCCTGACGGCACTTAACGGTTTGTGATTTCCAAGCACTTTATACCCATTAACTAAAGGGCTCCTGACTCGGGTCCAGGAGGAGAGGACGGAGGAGAGAGTGGGCCAGGGCCGCTGGCCCACCCTGAGCATCCCTGCGGGAGCAAACCAACAACCCCTGAGCCAAGAAAACCCATGAGCCGGG
The DNA here is from genome assembly GCA_028565675.1 of Sorex palustris. Lineage (NCBI taxonomy): Eukaryota > Metazoa > Chordata > Mammalia > Eulipotyphla > Soricidae > Sorex > Sorex palustris. Next base: position 2,715 of record JAOXYA010387855.1, read on the forward strand.
GATGCTGGAGACCCATGGGCCAGACCAGAGCACTGAAGGCTGAGCCTAGCAGGCCGGGCAGCAGGGGGCATTGGGCGGCCCCACAAGAAAGAGACGAGCCACTGCCTACCGTGAGAACTGGACCACCCTGGGGTCCAGCGTGCGGCTCGTCCCCAAGAAGAGAAGCTCTACTGAGGGGCCCCATCACCAGCAAGTGAACACCCGGTCCCGTGGCGGGGGAGGTGCATGAGGGAGCCCCACTTTCCTCTCTGGGTCTGGCCCCACGACTCACGCCAACCCGCCTCTCCTCTCCCCTGCAGGGCATCTGCAGAGCCCCTGCTAGTGGCTCTTGGGGAGGGGGTGGTGGGAGAAGGGAAGGATCCCCCGAGTCTCCCCCCATGCCTGGCCCTGGGTGCAGCTGTGCTATTTTCTCGGGGGTAAGGATGGAGCCTTCTGCATGGTCCTGAGCAAGGAAGGGAAGGTGGGGAGGCGGGAGGGGGCTCCACCTAGTTCAGCCTACAATCTCGGCCCACTGAGGCCGAGGGGGAGGGGTGGGGTGGGCGGCAGGCAGCGCCCACTGTGCCTGCCTCTAAGCATGGAGCACGGGGCAAGAAAAAGTCTGGACAGGAAAAGTCCCCGGGCAGGTAACACCCAGCCGCCCCTCCCTCCCCGCCGGACACCGCAATGCATGGTGGGAAAGGGGCCACCAGCAGCTCCATGATGGGGCCCAGCAACCAATCACCCAGTTGGCGAGCATGCAGCAAAGAGCAAAAAAGAGCAACAATCTGGAGGCAACAGAGAGGAGACTGAGGTGGGGCTGCCAGGGACCCAAGTACCAGGGAAGCCCTGGAGCGGGCCGGTGTTCTGGTGTTGGGGAGCGGGGTGCTTGCTTCTTTGGCCCTCTGGGACACACTATTCCTGCTGGGGGCAAGCCCTGAGCACCGTGCAGAGAGCTGGGGTCCCTGGCCAGACCAAGGTGCCAAGAGTCAAGCCGGGCGGTCCACCAGGAGGAGAGGGATCAAGAAATACAAAGGCAGGAGTGAAAGCCCTGTGGCCTGCACTTAGGTAGGTGCCACACCCAGCAGAGCTCAGGGCTGACTCCTGGCTCTGTGCTCAGCACAGGGACCACTCCTGGCGGGGCCTGGGGGACCATATGGGGTGCCGGAGACCGAACCCGGGTCTCTGCTGTCCTATCACTTCGGCCCCAACTAAGGAGGCAAGCACCCAACTGGCAAGCACACAGCAAAGAGCAAAAAAGAGCAACACTCTGGAGACAGCAGAGAGGAAACCAGCTCTGACCAGCTCGCCTGGAATGTTCTGGGTGGAAGATGATCAATAGTTTATCAGACGGTGCTTGGAGTAACGCGAGGGTGTCCAGGCACGGAAACAAAGGTGCATCTGGGAGCAAAGGCAGGATAGGACTGGCTACCACCTAGGAGCAAAGGTGGGACCAGAACTTTCTTAGAAACAGTCCACCACCCCACGGTGATGGATGTCACGGGTCTCAGTGCACACCATCAGCCCGAAGGGGCATCTGACTGGGTCTCGTCTAAATGAAGGACATCGGGGGCCTTGGAGGACGTTAGCCAGCATGGAAGGCCGTGAGAAAAAGAAGGTCTGTAGCTTGTGTATGCAACCAGCTTGTCTCCCGGCCCCAGGACGCAGGACGACAGAAGAGCAAGAGCAAAGATGACCAAGGACGGGAAGAGATGTTTCTCCCCCAAGACGCAACCGCAGTCAGGGGGGACAGGGCTGGCGCCGCCAGTCACCACCAGGAACAGGCCCTGTGCCAGCCAGAATGAACCCAGCAACTGAAATAAAAAGAATTAAAGAGGAAATAATGGTGGGTGAGGAGGTGATGAAATCGGAGCCTTCCACAGGGCCATGGAGAATGCGGAATCATTCAGTGACTGGGGTAGAAGGTAACCCCGCCAGTTCCTTAACACATCAAGATGAGGGGCTGGAGCGATTGGACAGTGGTGGGGGGTATTGACCTACTGACCTGGGTTCAATCCCCAGCAGTCCCTCTGGTCCCCTGAGCACCGCCAGGAGTGATTCTGGAGTACAGAGCCACGAGTCAGCCCGGTGCACGGCTGGGTGTGGCCCCAAAACCAATAAATAAATATAAAAAAGTTTGAAAACCATAAAGATGGAATTACACAGGAGGACTGGTCAATGGTTGGAAGCTTGCCACAAGTGTTACACAAAGCCCTGTGATTCCACTCCAGGGGCCACAGCTCCCAAGAACGGAGATCAGGGGCCAAATGTGCACACGTGCATCCCCAGGGGCATCCTTCAAAGGTGCGGGCGAGAGCGATGGTCTAAATGCCCCCAAGGAAGCAGACAGTGGGCTGCAGTGTGGATGGGGCATGTCCCAGACACAGGATGGAAATGGGAACTCGCAGCTGCCCCGAGAGGATGAACCCCACACCACAGCGTGGGAGAGAGGCCAGGCTCAAACCTTCTGTTGCGTGGGACCCTCTTACAGGGCTGGCTGGCGGGCTGGAGGGGCGGAGACCCTGGGAGGGGGTGGCAGGTGTGAGCGCCATGACCAAGGCGTGTGGGCTTGGCCCGAGAGCCACGTTAGGGGTACATGTGTGTGTGAGACCCCCTCCTCTCCCAGCGAGCAGGAAAGCCAGGTGAGGTGGTCATCGCGGCCCCTGTCCTGTGTGCCCAGTCACCAAAGGCCAGAGCTCCTCTAGGACCTTTAGCCAGAGGCTCGTCCACCCAACCCTGCCCCAGGTCAATCCTTCAATCCTTCCATACGGGGAAACGGAGGCTCCACCAGGCCAAAGGCTTGTTGTCTAACCTGCTAAAAGCGGAGAGTGGGGAGGGGGGTGTGAGCAGAGAATGGGGTCCTCCAGAACTTCGTCCAGAGCTCCAGATACATGGAGGGTCAGGCAGGAGAGGGCATTGCCAGCCCTCACTATACCCGGAGGTTGGGTGGGAGGAGGGATATACGGAGGCGACAACCTTAGTCCTATTTCCCCAGCCCCGCCCCTCCCTCAGCCCCGCCCCATCCCCAAGCTCTGCCCCTCCCCTGAGCCCCATCCATCTGCCTCAACCCCACTCCTCTCCTAAGCCCTGCCCTATTTGCCTCAGCCCCGCCCCTCCTCCCATAGCCCCGCCCCATCGCCCTCAGCCCCACCCCTGAAGTGAAGTCCCACCAGTGAAGATCTCGAGAGGAATTCTGGGCCCAGCTGCTCCCCCCTGGCTCTGTTCTGGTCACTCACAGGGCCAGCTCCTTTTCCTCCTCTGCTCTGCTCTCACACAGCAGGGCCTCTGGGGGTCCAGGAGGGGGGGCGGGCCCAGGTTCCCCCAAGGCAGATCAGGGAAGGGGAGGGTCACCTCCTAGAGGTGACCCACAGCCTTTCCTTTTCCACAGCCCCTTGACGAAGCAGAGGACACCTCTGTCCTCTCTCAGTCCACCCACGGCTGCCCGCTGTGAGGCCCTCGCTCTGTACCCCGCATGATCAGGCCCTGCTGGGGACATCCAGGCAACGCTTTATCTGGGGATGCGAACACCAAACCCTCAGGCTGAGCGTGCCCGTGCCACCCCCCCACCCCCACCCCAGAGCCTTTTTTTTTTTAATTTTTTTTTTTTTTACTATGGGACCTAGGACATGGTTTGATCCCTGAGCACCCCTGGGAGTAAGTCCCATGCAATACTGGGTGTGACCCCAATAAAACAAACAAACAAACAAAAAACAAACCAAAAAATCCACAAAAAAAATCTCACATTAATAAATGTAAACTGTGTGCCCAGCCCAAGAAGGCCAGTCCATGCCGAGCTTGAGTGTCCACTCACATCAAGGCATGAGGGCCTCCCGCAGCTGCGGAAAGCCCCAGATTTACCTGGCGTAACTAGGGAGCCGGGGCCAGAATGGGGGTGCTGGGGTGGCTGCCCAAGAACCCTGCCCAGCAGAGCCTGGCACATTGGCACGGAGGCCACCAGATGGGGCTGGGCAGACAGGCCCAGCAGGCAGGTGAGAAGCAGGGCCGGGCCCACCCGCTCTCTCCTCCATCTGGGCCCCCAAGACCAAGTAGGTCCCCTGGAGCCCAGGGGAGGCTCCCCGGATCTCTCCCGCAGGGCCCCTCTCTTTTCTGTGGGCAGGACCCATCTCCACACTTTGCCTGGAGTGGGGAGGGGGGATCCTACAGGGCTCTACCAGGGGTTCAGCCCAGCCTCCTGGGGACCCTCCTGCGTCCAGTTCACAATATTTCCCCCCATGGGGACCAGTCCCACCCCAGCAGGTGAGGGTCGTGCCTGCCAGCTGCCTCCCTCTGTGCAGCTGTTTCTCCGACTCCGGAACCGCAGGGTCCAGTTCCACAGAGCTCTGTGATCAGGACTGCCAGGGAAGCCCAAAGCAGCACCACCAGCGTCCCAGGATGGGAACATGAAGAGGAACTTGGGGAGCAGCGGGGAAGTGGCACCCCAGGGTGCAGAGTCCTGGGGCGGGGCCCTCTAGAATAGCTTCCGGTGCGTGTCCACTGGTCAGACTGGCTGAGGGGCTAGCCAGGGCCAGGAGGCCAGGTCCAAGGACAGTGTCCACGACAGCAGCCAAAGGCGAGTGGTGCCAGCCCCGACCCTGCCCCGGGCTCTCTGGGGAACCCAGTTTTGACTCTGGCCCAGGAGAAAGAGCCCGACATGCTGATTCTGCCACCTGGGAGCTCGGCCTGGGGTGCGAGGAGCCTGCCCTGGGAGAGGAGAGGGGGACAGTGGACACTGAGAAAGAGGCACAGACCTGGGGGTGGGGTGCTACATGCACGGGGGGCCGGGGGAGTGCCAGGTCACGGGGGCTCTCTTTCCCCTGCCACTGTCTCTGGGTCCCAGAGTCTGAGGGGTTGGGGCTCAGATGTGAGGGGAACCCTGCAGCCGGCCTGGGTCTGGGCGGGAGGAACGTGCTGCCCAGCTCTTCTGGGGCTTAAATGACACCTGCACTCGGGGGGCCTCGGAGGGGCCCCGGGGCTGAATGAGCCACACACAGGGGGGCATATTCGTCCCCTCATCACCCCCAGTGCCAGCAGCAACTCATGGTGGATTAAACCAGCTCCTTCCCAGAGGCTCCAGCGAACAAGGGTGTCAGGACATGGGGACAACAAGATGAGGCATAAGAGAGTCTACAGCATGAGGGGGCATATGTGGAAGGTGCCGGTGTGGAAAGTCCAGCAGACAGGAGGGGCCCGACACCCCCTCGCCCGTGACACCCCGACTTCTCTAACCTCCAGGCTGAAACTTCCCCAAGCACGGTGCCTAGACAGAGTCCGTGTGAAACCCGGGGACCGACTGGAAATGCAGAGTCCAGGGAGCCCCCAGCCAGCACAGCAGTCCCTCTGGACCCGGCCTGGGAATCTGCATTCCAGAGCGCCCTCCAGGGGCCAACACAGACGCATGGGCGAGCCACACCCTCCAACCCCCATGGGACCCCAGAATGTGCTCCTGAGGGTCCTGCTGCCATGGGGGTTCCTCATTCCCACATGCTTGCGAGAGGCCAGTCCTCCCCCTCATCCCGCCTCACGGGGCCAGCCTCCGGGGGAGGGAGCCCATCGCGGACCTCGCACCTGAGTCCAGGCCTCAGAGAGGAGATGCAGGAGGAGCTGGAGTGTGAGGGGCCCCGCACCCTGAGCTGGGCGTCCCGACTTCCGGGACGCTGCAGGAGGGGACAGGAGGGGAGGGACAATGGGCCTGCCCCCCCCCCATGCCCTCCTGCTTACAGGACTTAGTGGGTCACAGCTTGGCAGGGGTCCAGCGGCGGCCAAAGACCCTCATCACAACCCCCCTCCCCCACCCAAGGATGTCCCTCTGAGCCAGGGATTGCTCCAGAAGCCAGCGCTGCCCACCTGCCATTCCCCACCCGCCAGTTTTCTGGGCGGCCCGCGGCTGCTTTCTCTTCATTAGCACGAGTGTCCACCCTGACAGCACCCGATTCATTACCACCCCCGGCCACAGCTACTCATCACCCGCTGATGCAGGATCCCTAATGAGTCTGGAGCGGAGCTAATGGGGAGCTCCCCTCGGCCCAGCCCTGGCCGCTCTGGGCACCCCCTGCCCGCGTCGCCTTTCCACCCGGCCACCTGCTACAGACATGGGGACGAGCCAGACCAGGATCAGGCCCTGGAGGCAGAGGCGGGGTCACTGGGTCGAGCGGGAGAGACAGAGATATGGAGATTGGGGGGATGGGGGGGATGTGGAGGGACGTGGAGGGAGAGGGAGGGGGACAAGCAGAGGACAGACCACCTAGGGGCGCCCGGGTGAGCTGGACTTGATGGGGGACACTAGCAAGGGCCGGGGAAGGGTGATGGACCCCCGCACAGAGCTTTCGGTCAGTACGACCCCCACAGGGTCCTGGAGGGCCCGAGGGTGGACTTCCAGCCACTCTCCTCTCCCACAACTGCCTCCCTATGTGGGTAACAAAGGTCTGGGGTCAGTACCTCTTACTAAAGCCCCCGTCGACCTCGGTGCCCTGTCCTGGCTTTTTCTGACCATGTCCAGGGTCAGTTGGGGCTTATCCAGGGCCCAGCCTGGGGGCTTGTCCAGGTGGGGAGGGGTCAGACAGAGTTGAAAAGGCGGGCGGAGTCTTAGCTTGGCACAATGTCCAGTTCTGTCTGCCTGCCTGCTCGGTCCCCCGAGTAGCCCCAGAAGCAATCCCGCAGCAATGAGCCAGGCGGAGCCCCTGCTGAGACGTTGAAAATTCATTAAAAATTCACTACATTCAAGAAAAGAAAGAAAAGTGGGGGGTTGGGGGGTGGGTGAAGGCTCGGGAGGGGACGGGAGGACAGGGCAGGCAGACTGAACCCCGCTGAGCACATGCTCCCGGAGGGGCTGGCCCCGGGGATGCGGGTGCAGGACTTTCACAGGGACCAGACACACAGCATCTGCTGTCAGAACCACGAACGGACCAGGAGGGGCTGGAGCGATAGCACAGTGGGGACGGTGTTTCCCTTGCACGCAGCCGACCCGGGTTCGATTCCCAGCAACCCGTAGGGTCCCCTGAGCACTGCCAGGAGTAATTCCTGAGTGCATGAACCAGGAGTAACCCCTGTGCGTCGCCAGGTGTGACCCCTTTCCGAAGAGGAAAGGAGTGTGTGGAGAGAGGCGGAGCTGAGGGTCTCCTGCCACCACCCCCCCCCACCATGCGCCAGGGAAACAGCAAAGCTGCGCGGCCCCACCAAGCCCAAGGGAGGTTACAGAGGGCCCAAGGGGACCCCCAGATGAGCAGGGGCCTCACACATCCCCAGCCCGCCCCCTCCTCAGGGCGTCCTGGTGACCCCAACATCGCCCTCCCCCAGCGGGCTGAGCTCGCTCATGGAGAACAATCTTTTACGCCTAATAACTTCACCCCGTGGATGGAGAATTAGGAGCTAAACTTGGAGGAGTTTCTAATTAAAGAAATCCGTCACCAGCACACACGAGGAGATCATTCAGCATCAACAAGGCCATAGAGCAGAGGGGGATCCCCGGACCCCCACCTTCGAGAGAGGGTTCTGGGCAGGGAGGCGTTCCTGCTCTGGGCCAGGGGTTGTGGGGGGCAGGGCCCGAGACAGAGAAACTGCAGCCAGAGCAGGAGGGCGGGGTACTGACCCCTCCTCGGGCTGCTGGGGTACCATGGCTGGAGATCTCCAAGGAAGGGGGTGTTTGAGGGGCTTCAGCACCCCCAGGGACCCGTAGCCAGAGCCTTGGGAGGATTCTGAGTCTTTTTTTTTTTTTTTGCTTTTTTGGGTCACACCTGGCAATGCTCAGGGGTTACTCCTGGTTGTGCACTCAGAAATTACTTTTGGCAGGGTTCAGGGGACCCTATGGGATGCTGGGAATCGGACCTGGGTTGGCTGTGTGCAAGGAAAATGCCCTACCTGCCATACTATCATTCCGGCCCTCTGAGTCTTCTTAGAGGGGAGCTTGTCCCATACCCACCCAAGTGGGGCCAAGCTCAGGGTTCAGGAGAGGCTCCTTTTCCTGAAGGGGGGGGCAGCTGGCCGGAAGCCACAGGCTGGTACTGTGGAGGTCATGCCCACCAACTCTTCCCACAAGGTCAAGTGGCCTTGACACCGAGGATCTCTGACTCCTGGTACCATCCACGCTGGCTGGCACGTGGCCTCCCGGTGGGGTGAAGGGGGCGTGAGATGCCAGGGAAGCCCCCCAGGGAGCTGGGAGCGAGGGTCTGGCACAAATGCTCCTTCCCTGGGGCTAAGTGGCAGACTGGGGGCCTGGCTCCCACCTGACTCCCCAGACCCCACAACAACTGCCCCGCCACTCCCACATCTGCACTCACCACCAAGGTGCCGGGGGGCGGGGATGAGGGGAGAGGGAGGGGTACAGGGTCCTGGCTGCATTTATTATTGGGTCGCTGCAATCTCCCAAAACCAAATTCTCTAGAGGGGCCACACAATATTAAACAATGTTCTGGTGCTGGAGTGATAGTACAGCAGATGAGGTATTTGCTTTGCACCTGGCCAACCTGGATCTGAATGTTGGCATCCTGTATAGACCCTCCTGAGCACTGTTGGGGGTGATCCTTGAGTGCAGAACCAGGAGTCAGCCCTGGGTGAGGACAGATGTGTCCCCTGGAAAGATATTTCTTCTCCTCCTGGCTAGCACCATCTCAAAATCTCAGGGTAACGAAGAACTTCTCACAAAATATCAAACTCAGATCACCCTATTAAGTTTTTTTTTCTTTTTGGGTCACACGTGGCAATGCTCAGGAGTTACTCCTGGCTCTGCACTCAGGAATTACTCCTGGCGGTGCTCGGGGGACCATAAGGGATGCTGGGAATTGAACCTGGGTTGGCCGCGTGCAAGGCAAATGCCCTACCTGCTGAACTATCGCTCCACCCCGCTATTCAGTTTTTGTTATTTTATGTGTGGGCCACTCTTGGCAGTGTTCAGGGGTTCCTCCTGGCTCTACAATCTGGGAATCTCTCTTACCAGTGCTCAGGGGACCCTCTGGGATGCTGAAGATTGACCCCACGTCAGCTGCATGCAAGGAAGACACTTTCCCGCTATCGGATCACTCCAGTCACTCACCCTGCTCAATTTACAAGACTCAGGGGTCTTTTTTTAAAATTAATTTTTATTGTTGTTACTGTGTTTGGCATATCGAATACATCACAGGTGGCTTGCCAGGCTCTGCCGAGTGAAACACCATGAGGTACAGTTGTAGACTTACAAATTTTTGTGCTTGGGTTTTGATTTTACAATGATCAAATACCCATTCCTCCACTAGTGCCCATTTTCCACCACCATGGATCCCAGTATCCGTCCCACTCCCATCTCCCCCATCCCACCCTGCCTCTGTGGCAGGGCATTCCTTTTTGTTCTCTCTCCTTTTGGGTGTTGTGGTCTGCAAAAGAGGCATTGAGTGGCAATCATGTACGATCCATAGTCTACTTTCAACGTGCATCTTCCATAAGACTCAGGGGTCTTAAGGAGAACTTCCAAGCCTTGCAGCAAATTCCAATGACCCAGAAGGGAGGGCAAAGGAAGAGAAGAAGAGGGGTTCCTGGACTGACCTCTGACCTCTCCTGCCCACAGAAGACACAACTGGGGTGAGGCAAGAGTCAAAGGGAGCAGTGACTGCCCAGGGCATGGCCAGTGATGAGCTGGAGACATGCAGACACGGGACTGCGGGCACCCAGGGGGCAGGGCCGTGCCTGGCACCGGGTACTGGGTACCGCTTGGTTATGAAGGTGCAGAGTAGAGAGCCGGGAGCGGGGCCACCCTGGAGGACCCTGTCCAGGCCCGACAGATGATCCCGGGAGAGCCCTGGACACTCCCAGGGACGACCTCCGGGAACCAGCGTGGACCAGGGCCTCCGTGGGCGAGGGGGTGGAGCCTCTCACTTCCTTCTGGCCAATGGGTGCAGGGCAGACGCTGCGCCTGCGCATTTCATCACCTGCCTTGGGGTTCCTTGGGCTTCCCGTGCGCGTCCCTCCATACACACAACACAGACGGACGGACACTGCCCCCAGCCCCTGCCCATACTCCCATATTGCAAAGACGGAATTCGGCACGAGGCCCAGGGTCCCCCAACCCCGAGTCCAAGCTGCTTAGGGACCCGCTGCCTGTCAGGTCTGAGTTGGGAAGTCCCGCACGGAGTGTGTGTATGGTGGGGAGGTGGGGTCCGGGTTCCTGGGCCAGTGGCACCTGCCACTGGGTCGATGCCAGCCAGCCCACGCTCGTTCTCGGCCGCTCTCAGAGGCCCGTCCACTCTTGGGGTGACTGATGACCTTGCACATTTGCAGACTGGACAGGGAAAGGGGGCCACCCCACTGACCACAGGCTTCCTTTCACAGGAGTCAGATCTTAGGGCAAATAGGTTCTGCCCCCCAACACCCCCGCAAGAGGCCAATTTCCTTCTCCAAAACTGTCCCGTCTGCAGACCAGCTTGTTTGGTATGGTAGTGAGTCCCCTGGTTCAGGAGGCATGCAAGCAGAGACAGGAGCTGTATGTGACACCAGAGATACCTGCGAGGGAGCAGGTGGAGGCCACATGACCCAGCACTCTTGGTCTCCTGCGCCTTGATGCGTTCATGAACTCCCTCGCTCAGAACCCCTGCAGGACTCTGGGGTAACAGAGGAGCAGAGCCAGGGGTAGCCCCTGAGAGAGGCACAGTCAGCACTGGGAGGGAGAGTGAGGAGCAGGAGGGGACATGGGGACTGAGGAGGCGCATGGAATACCCGACACTCATGCCCTGGGGCATCTTCTGGCTTGCCCAGGGACTTCAGGTGCCAGGTGACAGGCATGCCAACTGGGGAAAGGTCTAGAAAGAGAGGGGAGGGTCTGGAGAGCACAGCGGGGAAGGCGCTCGCCTTGCAGGCATTTGACCCTGCATTTTTTTTCATCTTTTCTGAAACTATTTCCCCCCCCCCCCCTGGGGGCACACCTGGTGATGCTCGGGGGTTCCTCCTGACTCTGCACTCAGGAATCACTCCTGGTGGTGCTCGGGGAACCACATGGGATGCCGGGGATCGAACCCCAATCGGCTGACTGCAAGGGAGAGTGCCTGCTGTACTGCTGCTCTGGCCCCTGACCCTGCTTTGATTCCCGGCACCTGATAAAGCCTTTCAGTCGCTGGCCAGAAGTGACCCCTGAGTGCAGAGCCAGGAGGAAGCCCTGAGCACTGCTGGGTGTGCCCCTGGACTGTCCTCACCACCGCCCCCCCCCCCCAATGAATAAAAGCACCAAGTGGAGAGCAGAGAGTAGAGTAGGGTGGAACAATCACCTCACAGAATGTTCTGGCCAGAGGTGCCAATGCCGAGCCGTTCCCTCATTTTCCGGATGTTGAGTGCGAGGCGTTGGCCACAGAGGTGGGATTCAAAGGGGTTCCCCCTCCCCCACCAGGCTGGAGCCTCTTGGTGCCCTCACACTCTGAAGGAGCAGGGTCGGGGGCGGGGGGCGCTGAGGGCAGCTCTGGGGCCCCAGGGGCGGCTGGCTCAGGGGTCCTTCCTCCCTGCTTCCCCCGCTCAATGCAGCCTCCTGACCACATGTGGGCAGCGGGGGGGGGGTGGCGGGGGGCGGGTCCCTGACTGTCTCACAGTGGCTTGTTTTCCTCCATGGCAGCGGGGGGTGGGGGGTGGGTAGGGGCGCGGGCAGGCGGGGAGCCCACTGGCTGTGGTTGGCATCGCCAAGTCCCACATTACGATGACTAATTCCCACCACGTCGGGCCGCTCCAGGACCGTCTGTGGCAAAGTGCCGGGAGGGTGGGGACTTGCCCCCGCAGCTCCTTAATACTCCTGAGCACTTCCCACTCAGCGCCCTGACTCTGAGGACAGGAGTGTGTGTGACGTGGGGAGTCAGGGGTCTTGGGAAGGGATTTCCAGGCCATCCAATGCCTCCTTCCATTACAGCCAAATTCTAGGACCACAGGCCGCAGGCGGGTAATTTCCTCCACAGCAGCTCTGATGACCGGGGTAGTGAGCTCTCCATCGGCAGGGGTACGCAAGCAGCGATCAGAGGCCACTTGTCCCGGGTCAGGGGTATGTGTGTGTGTGGGGGGGGGGGTAACAGAAAACGACCTCTTATGTTGCTTTCAAGGCAAACGCAGGGATTCCCGCCATTCTCAAGGAGCGAGTAAAAGTTCTCTCTCCCCACCATGGGGCTCCGGGTCCAACCGTGTTCTCGGATCAAAGGCAAAGGCAAGGCTGTTTAACACTGGGCCCCCCGCGCCTCCGCGCCGGCCCTGTTTAAACAGAACGTGGCTGGAAAGGATTTGGCGCCTCTCCCAGTCTCCTTTCACGATGAAAAAAAGGTTCCGGGCCCCTACTCTGGCCTTCCAGGAGAGGACGTGCAGGAGGGAGGTCGATAAATATTTGCGGAATGGATGCATGGAAGGTTCGGCCGGGGAGTGGGCAGGAAGCCTGCCGGAGTGTTATCAGCCTGGTGGGCTTCTGGGTGGGGGGACCCCAGTCTGGTCAACCCACACGGGGGGGGGGGGGAAGTCCCAGCACCACCTAGGTGTCATATGTGTCATTCACCCAACCCCAGTCAGAATGTTCCAGCATCCCAACCGCTGCCCAGGAGAGCAGAGGGAGAGGGGGAGAGGTGTGGGGTAGGGAACTAGGTTCCCCCCTCCCCAGAAAAGGGCAACTCAGAAGCAGAGACGAACCTCCTCCACACCTCAGTAGGGCTTGTCACAGCCACGAACCCCTCCAGCAAGCAGGACAGTGGTCCTGTGCTAATTAGCAAGAGGCCCTGATCGATAAGTTATTTTTTGCTGTCAGTAATTAATAATTACAGCTCAGCCACCCCGTGGAATTAGACTCCCACCCCGCTCCCTTGCGTACTGTTTAGCTCTTACTGAGATTAGCTCCCAGCACTCAACTAAACTTTCTCCCGCTAGAGCCCCCGGAGCCTGGGGAGCCGGGTCCCCCCCACTTCCGTATTTAGGGATTCTCCTTCTGCTGCCTGGTTCTTACTCCCTCTGGCTCCCCCAACCCGCCCCACCCCAGGCACCAACCTTCCTCTGAAAGAAACTTCTGGACCAGCTCACCAGGTGCCTGCCACCTTCCCGGGTCCTTTGGGTGCCTGTTGAGGTACCTGAGTCTCTTGCATAGTCTCTCAGAGAAGTTTTAAAAGGCAGGCACCAGGGGGTGGCCAGCTGGCCATCACGAGATGGGGAAGCAGCCCTGGATGCAGGTGGTACGGTCCCCTCCAAGGCTCAGGGCTAGGGGCCTGTGCAAGGGACTGCCAGTCAAGGCCCATGAGAGATGCTCCTGGCCCTTGCAACAGTGTAGAATTATCATCCCCCTGTGTGGTTAATTGTCACAGAGTAGCAAAAAAGTAGCAAACAGGCAGAGTAACAATCAGAGCAACAACTGAGTAATAACCACAAAAACCACCACTGTCCTTCCTGCAGCCTTCTCTGGGAAATGACGGGGCATTGGGGGGCGGGGGGGGGGTTCCGATTCAGGGCAAGTGCGGTTGTTTGGATTCTTAGCCCAAACCGAAATTGCCCAAGATGAGCCCCGGGGAGAACCAGGCAAAGTCTGCTTAATGACCCACAGTGGCCGGTGGCCCCAGAGGACCACTGCTTGATCCTTCCTGGAATGAGTGACAACCTGTGATATGTGGGTGGGGAAGGGGATTGAAGGGGGATCTGCACCCCGCAATGGGTTAAGGGGCTTCCAGCAGAGGAGAAACTGCTCTAACTCCACAGCAGCCAAGCTAGGACCCCCCAGTGGCCTGGACCCCAACACACACACACACACACACACACACACACACACACACACCCCAGACCAAGCTCCCACAATCCTCTGCGCGTGGTTGGCGGCTCAGCCCAGGAGACAAATGGCAGGAGAGGGAGGGAGGCTGGAAGCCTGGGAGAAGAGAACACAAACGCGCAGCTGGGGCCGGCAGCCACACTCAAAGGGCCGCAAACAAGAGAGGCAGCAGGACTGCCGATCAATCAGTGCTGCTGGCGCCTGAAAGCCCGAGGGCCGGCCCAGCTGGACAACAGACCCTAGGTTTCCCTCTGAGGGGCAGGTGCCTGGGGCTCGTGGAGTAGGTGTGGTAACCCACCCAGGGACTGCAGGTGCCAGGGGGACCCAGCAGGCTGCCCCTAGAGAGTGAGCAGCCTGGACAGGCGCACCCCAAGGTCCCCCGGGGCCCCGTCCTGAGTTTAGGCTCGTTACCCCATGGGCAGCTCAGAAGCAACCTGCCAGGTGCTCTTCAGCCAACCACACCTCTGTTAATTTGTTTCTTTTTGTTTTATGGGGGGCCACCACTGGTAATGCTCCCGGTTCTGTGCTCAGAGTAGGGGGAGGTTAACATGGGGTGCCAGGGATGGAACTCTGACCTATGACAGGCATTGTGAAGCACTTTCCCCATTTCAACGTGTTTTTGTCAGCTTGTTTGGTAGACCAGGGTCCTCCAAGGGTGGGGGAGGACCCAGGCCAGCGGCTCCCCACCGTGGAGTGCCTCCCCTAGCCCTGCTGACAGCCCCCAGATTCCTCCCCCCCATACACTGTCTTAGGAAAGTTACTTAAGGACCCAAGCCTCAGTTTTCTCATCTGGCAAATGGGTAGTGAATCAGAACGCCTTCCAAGGTCCCCCAAGCCGAGACTGTTTATGACGGTCATAAAAATAATAACTTTTATGATCTTACGTCCACAGTGCCCGTTACAAATATCCCAGCCCAGAAACTACCTCGTAAACCCTCACCCCGGGCACGTGCGCAAGTCAAGCGGCTTATTCGCTTTTTGATCTTGGCTCTTTGAATCCCCCCGCCCGGGTCTTCCTCCCGGCGGCGGTGGCGGCGGCGGCGCAGGAGCCCCCCCAGATGAGGGGAGGGGGCTTTCCCGGGACCCGCCGCCGCTGCTCTGCAGGCCGAAGCCCCCAAGAGCCTGGCAGCGAGGGTCGTGCCGCTCAGCCCGGGTCTGTCTCTCTCGGCCCCCAGCAGGCGCCGCTCGGACTCCGCCGTCTCCAGCCCAGACCCCCAGCGCCGGGGAAGGCGTCGCAGCCCCGGGCCGCGCCGGGACCAGCCCCGGACGGCGCCGACTGGGTCTGGGGGCGCCCGTGGGGAGGGGGGAGCCGTGGGGGACCGCGCGCGCTTCTCCCCGCACGCCCCCCGCAAACCCACCCGCCGAAGCGGCTGCTCCGCGGCGGCGGCCGAGACAATCGCGCCGGGGAGGCGGCGGCGGCGGCGGCGCGGGGCCGCCGGGAGGGGCGCGGGCCTCGG
>JAOXYA010388367.1:0-32785 GCA_028565675.1 Sorex palustris
CCCTGCCTATAGTCCTCACCTCCCCACGCACCCCCCCCGGGCCCATCTGAGTGTGTAACTGTGTCTCCCCCTAGCTCTGGGGGAGGCTGTGCATCTCCACCGTGGCTCTGGGGAAGATCCACAAGCTATAAGACGCCAGGTAAGAAGGACATTCGGAGGAACACAAGCCTGAGAGAGGAAAGCACGGCAGCCAGTGCCTGGTTCTCGCCCGAGGATAAGCGATCGGATAATCGATCGAAAGTAAGGACGTCACTGAGAAGAGAGCCCATTCATCTAAATGACATATCAAGTTACTCCTGTCTGGGAAGCTCTCAGAGTTGCCGCCTTGACTGAGAGAGAGCATCTTGCAGTGTCGAGGACCCCACACTCTATCTCCCTCCAGCAGCCAACAGCAGGGGGGGAAAAGCGCCCCCTCCAGACACACACGCACGCGCATGCACACATACGCACACACACACACACACACATGCACACACGCACGCACACACATAAACGTGCACTCACACATGCACACACATGCATACAAGCACACATATATACACATACAAACACACATGCACGTGCATGCACACACACGCACACACATGTGCATGCACACATGAACTCACACACGCACATGCATAGAAACACACATACAAACATGCACGTGCATGTACATACACACACATGCACGTGCACATGCACGCACACACATGCATACAAAGACACACACAGACACGCACGCACATGCACATGCACACACGTGCACATAGTACGCACATGTGCACACACGCATGCACACATACACACATGCAGAAGCACTTGTATACACACACATGCGCATGCACACATGCACACATACACACGCACACACACGCACATGCATACACACAGACACATACAGACACACACATGCATACACACACAGACACACACACACACACACACACACACACTGGTGGGTCCTTCCCCTGCCCGTGGCCAAAGGCGTTCTTGGGACTTCAATCTGTCTTCCAAACGCCAAGCCTTTCACTGCCAAGGGTAGCTCCTGGGTGGAAGAAGCGAAGGGCTGTTGGGGACAGATCCCGGAAACGCCCAACTTGGGGTGGAGTTGAGGCGCTCGGCTTGCCCGAGATTGACAGGTTTGAACCTCCTACCCTCAGCACCCTCTGGTCCCCTGAGCACAGAATTGGGGGAGCCCCTAAGCACTGCTGCACTTGTGGCCCCCAAACAGCAGCAGCAGACCACCTGCCTTGACAGAAAACAGAAGCTGTGAAGCATTCATTTCGATGCGTTTCCTCGCTTCAAAAAAAGTGACAAACGGCCAAACAAACGGCCAGGAGAGCCCCCCCCCACCACGCCTCAAGAGAAAAGAGCGATGGTGATTCATCTGCTTTCTCTACTATAAAAACACCAGGAGTGCTCAACTACTTGTGCCCTGGGGAGACTATTCCAAGGGAGTCACAGGTGAAAACTGCATCCATGGGGGAGCAGGGCACTAGCACGCCCCAGGAGGGAAGCACAGTTGGAAGGGGCCAGAGAGGAAACGGGGAGAAATGGTACTCCGGCCTGTGCCCGCCAGGCAGAGCCTCCAGAAGTCGCTTGCTTCCACAATCCAAAATCACCACCCTACTCTGGCCTGACTCGACCATCTCTGGACGGGACTTCAACAAGATAGAATCTGCTGAAATCTGGTATGCAGGTTTTGTGACTGGAATCTCCAGGCTTCCTCAGGGTTGGGATGGGCTACCTTCCCCCACCTTCCTGTACTGTCGGAAGCCTCAGCAGTCACATCCACACCCCAAAGCTGCCAACCAATTAGAAAGCTACTCCAGCCTTACCGTCCCCATAAAAATACCGAATGCCCTGAACAAACCTCATGACCTCCTAGCACCTGTGTTGCAATTCACAATGCATAAAAGGAAAAGGAGAGAGAGAGAGCAAGGAGAAAAGTGCCTCCCAAGGCTGGGGGTGGGGAGTGGGAGGTTGGGGGATGGTGGTAGGGAAACGGGGGACATTGGTGATGGGAGGTGTGCATTGGTGGAGGGTTGGATGCTGGATCATTGTATGACTGAAACCGAGTAATGAACAGCTTTGTAATGGTCTATCTAAAAAATTTAAATAAAAGCAATGTGGAGTTCATGTGGCTCAATCAGCTTAATCAATATCAGTGGCTGAATAAGTAGCAGTACTCCTACATTAAAAAGGGGGAAGGAGGAAGAGAGAGAGAGAGAGAGAGAGAGAGAGAGAGAGAGAGAGAGAGAGAGAGAGAAACAGTGCTCTGAGTCCTGACATCTGTAGGTGGGATAGTTTTCTTTCTTCTTCATCTTCTTCTTCTTCTTTTTTTTTTTTTTTGCTTTTTGAGTCACATCCAGTGATGCTCAGGGGTTACCCCTGGCTCCATACTCAGGAATCACTCCTAGAAGTACATGTGAAGCAAACGCCCTACTCCCTGTCATAACACCCCAGCTCTGGTTAGTGCAATATTTCTATTCCTACTCTGTGCTGCCTTCTCCCACCCCCGGGCTTGGAGGCTGCTGTCTTTCCATGCTGTCTTATTTCTCTTTGCCAACTTTACAGCTTGACGTTTACTCCCTGCGGAGTGCGTGTGGGCCTCTGGGCTCACTGGCTCTGGGTGTCTGGCCTCACTGTCCTGCGCTCTGTGGCTCGTACATCTGTTTCCCGTCACTTTAACGGAGCTGCTGTCTGCACAGAATCCTCGCCGCAGACAACAGCGCGCCTCTGCCGACCTGACGCTCATGAGTCACCCTCTGGGTGTTACAGAAAACAAATCCGCCAACCCGGGGCTGCAGGGATGACTGCAGCGGGTAGGGTGCCAGCCTGGTGTGCAGCCCACCCGGGCTCGATCCCCGACGCCCCCTATGCCCCTCAAGCCCAGCCAGGAGATATCATGGGGCACAGTCAGCTGTAGTTCCCACATCCCCCACCCCCAAAAAGCAAACTGAAGCCTGGGATTCTGCCAGAGTGTCTTGCACCCCCTCACACCCCAACTCTCAGCCAGGACCCCCTTACTCTGCCTGGGACACTCTTACTGACGGGGGAGAAGGCGGCTACCTTAGATTCCCAACGCTTCTGAGCTGCCCAGGGGTTCATCTGAACAGAGACGGTTCCACCTGGAAATCCAATCAGCAGAGAGCCGAATTCCCACAACACGTGCCTTCACGGCTCACACATGTTCTGCACTCTTGGGAGAGGCTAGAAAAAGAAGGCGGCACTATTTACAGACACGGTCAATATCTGGGGGCGGGGCAGAGCAGGGGAGGGGTCCCCCTGAGGCAGGCAGCGGGCGGGCTGCCGAGAAAGGCCTTCGGGAAACTGCTATTGATCTTGGTCCTTGAAAGCAGGCGAGGGAGGAGAGTCAGCGGTTGGCCAGCCCTCCTGCCGCCTGTGAAGGGCCAAGTCGATCCAGAGTTGACACAGGGCAAAGATGCCCCAGCTCGCGGGAGACCCGACCCAGGTTCCATCCTGGCAATGCACAGCATTGGTCCTCTGAGCACTGCTCGGAGTCAATCCTGAACACAAAGCCGGAAACAGGCTCGAGCACCAAGGGGTGTGACCCCAGACAGCCTTCGATGTTGGTGGCTCCTGGTACCACCTGTGGCCCCCTGAGCACCGCCAGGTGTGGCCCCTGCCCCTCAAACAACAACAAAACACTGCCACTGCCTCCTACTCTGTTTAGTTTCATCTGGATTTTGCTTTTGCCCTCCCACCCCCAACCCCACAGGCAGTGCTCAGGGGCTACTCCTGGAGGTGCTTGGGGTGTCACTTCTGGAAGTCCTTGGGGGGTACCCAAGGTTAAACTGGGCCTTCTGCAGGCAAAACATAAATCCTCGTCCTACGGAGTCATCACCCCAGCCCTGAACCCTACTTTGGGGGTTTTGGGGTGGGGAGCCACACCCGGTGATGCTCAGGGGTCCCTCATGGCTCTGTGCTCAGGGGACCACATGGGATGTCAGGGATCAAACCTGGTCAGCTGCGTGCAAGGCAAATGCCCTCCCTACTGTCCCGTGGCTCCGGTTCCCACACTCGTGACCCATCATTCCCAGGAAAGGTCGGAGGGGGACATGGCGACAGGGTCTCTGTGCAGAAGCCCAGAACACCAGAAGCTGGCGTTCCCAGCACACGGACGGCCTCTTAGAAACGGGAGAGGAAATGAGACCCGTCCTCACGCGAGAATCAGAGAAGTACATCACAGGAAGGTACAGACTATTGGCCCTCCCTCTCAGCATCAGCTGAAGGCTCAACTCCAACGCTTGGCCTCTTCCCTTAAGCCCTTCCTCCTTCACCCCCTCCTCTCTCTCTCTCTCTCTCTCTCTCTCTCTGACCCAGACAACACTCTGGTCCCCGGGAGCTGAGCCACCGGCTTGTAAGGCTGCAGAAGCTGCATGTTTGAGGTGCTTGAACCACACCCTCTTTCTCGGGCAACGGGACCGAACAAGCCGCGTTTCGGGGGTTCACCCTCTCCTTGGACTAGAGCCCCAGGGCCCTGGTGCCCAGCCAGGAGCCCCTGAGCCCCCAGACTTCTGGCCAGGACTTGGAGGGGGTGCCGCCGCTCAGGGAGGGGCCACTGGCCACGCCTCCGCCAGAACCGGGGGCCGCGGTGCTGCTGGGGACACGGGTCGTGACTCAGCGCCAAGGTCCAGCTGCAGCCCTGGGAGACGCAGCTCCTGTCCTCATGCCGCGTGGCAGGATGCGGCCGGGGCGGGCCAGGGCTGTGCGCGGCTTTTCCTAACCCGCCATTTGTGGGCGCAGCCGGCGGCCCGAGGGCCACAGACTCTGGGCCACGTGAGGCAGCCGGGCTACACCAATGAGCCAGGGACACCCCAAGACGCCCCGGGAAGCAAACTTGCTCCGACAAGGGCCGGGCTCCTGCTGTGCTCGGGGGTCCAGAGCTGGGGTGGCCGCTAGGAGCCGGCCGCTGGAACTCAGGCCCGGAGAAACCGCAGGGGTGGCAGCGATGAGGTCCTGCAGGGCGAGGCCGGCCTGGGTTTGGTGGTGCAGGCCAGGTGCGGGTCTGGGGACTGCTCCCCTCCCTCCAGGGTCATCTCCAGGAACTCGCGTCCCGCCCCCACCCCAGCACAGGGTCAGCGAGTGGCGGAGTGGCGGTTTCGGGGGCCCCCGGACCCTGACCCAGCTCTGAGACAGAGTGGGGGCGCGGGGCGGGGGAGGCGCCTGCCGGCTGAGTCACAGCAGATGTGTGAGCCGCAGACGGGAGGGTCTGGGGGAGGGTGGACAAAGGCTGCGGGAAGGCCCTCAGTGGCCAGCAGCCAGATCAAATCCGGGACCATCTGAAACCAGGAACATTCTGTCTCTGGAATCCCGGCAGCTAAGCAGAAGTCCAGGCACTCGGAGGCCGGGCAGGGTGTGGCCAGCTGGCGCCCGGCTGGACCCGCCTTGGGGTGCGGAGATCAATAACCCGCTTTCAGAATGGGGTCCCTCAGTTCCCGACACAATAGGGCCCAGAAGCCGCCGGCGGGCGGGAGGGGTGCGGCCATGACGGGGCACCCCCAGTGGCCGCCAACAGGGGCCGACTTCCGAGGACTCCGGGACGGGGGTCCTGCCGCTGTGACCTCGGGGGGCGGCTGCAGGGCATGGACAGTACGAGGCCCCGGAGTTGGTGCCCACAGAGCCTGCCTTGGTTTTCAGCTAGAAAAAACTAGAACATTGCTGGGCCTAATTTGTTCCAGAAGGCCCGGCTGGATGGCTACTGTCAGTCGATTTCTTCATTATCCCAGGGCATGTTTTTGGCCCAAAGACACGGGAGGCCAAGCAGGAAAGAGCCCGTAAGTGTCTGGGCCCTGGGCAGGCCCGCGGGGGGGTTGGAAGAGACACGTAACCGAGAATGAATGAAGCGGCAAGCACCGTGGGAACCCGCAGGACGGGGCTCTGCAGAGTGACCAGCCATGGCACAGCCAGGGGCCCCCGCAGGCGGGTGGGAGGGGTGGGGCATGGGGCGGAGGGAGCAGGGGAGCAGGGGGGAGCAGGGGAGTACAGGGGAGCACAGGGTAGTGCGGGGAGCACGGGGCAGGGCAGGGAGCATGGAGACCAGGGGAGCACGGCCGGGCGTGCCCTGACTTTCCCCAGACACAGCAGCTGCCCGGCAGATCCCAATGCTGGCTGAGGGGGCAGGGGAAGATTCCACCCCAGGTACTGGGCGAGCTTGGGGTGGCGGGTGGCTCAGGAGCCGGCCCCTGGCATCTGCTGCCCCTGGGCCCGCCCTGCTGAGTAGTGAGAGCACAGGGGAGCGAGTGTGCACCTGCGGCCCCCTGGCCCAGATCTCTGCCCTCACGCAGGCCTGACCCCCCCACAGCCCCCCCACTGTGCCTGGCCCACACTCCAACCTCCCTCCATGCCGGTGTGTGTCCCTGTCCAGGGCACTGTCCTCACCACCTCCCGAGCCAGAGCCCTTCCCGTCCACACCCCAAGCCCACTCATGACCCCCCGTCCTCACTGGAGTCAAGTCGCCGGGCTGCCCACCTGCCCCCAGCTCGCTCCAGAGCCCCTGAGAGACCAACCCGGTCATGACCCCAATGTCCTGGCTCAGACGGGTCCCCAAGCCACCACAGCACGACCCTCGCGGGCCCAGCCCACTCTCAGGCCCTGCTTGTCCCTTGCCCTTGGCCTGGATCCCCCACCCTGCAGCGCTTCCCAGAGTCGCCCCCTCCCCTCCACCCTGGCCCCACCAGCCTGCTCCTGCCCTGCCGCCCTGGCCGCTGGACCGGCCACTCAGCCTCTGCTCACCTGGACCCTGGCCTCACCTCCCCTGGCCTCGGGCCTCACAAGGGCCAGAAGCAGACGGAGCTGACACCCCAAAGCGAATGAGACCCATGGGGACAGACAGAAGGGACCTAGCCCCACCCGGGGATCCCGCCCCTGATGCAGGAACCAGTCTGTGGGGTACCTGAGCCCGGGTCAGGGGCAGGGCTTGGAACGATGGGGTGCAGGCAGTTCCTTTGAAGGCGGGGAGCTCCCCCTGCTCATTGTGGGCCAGCCAGGAACCCACGTGGTCTGGTGTGATCCCAACGGAGGAGGAAGAGGAACAGTGCCTCAGTTTACCTCTCTGGGGAGGGGAAGCAAATCCTTCAAAAGCGGGCGAGAAGCCAAGAGATGGAGTGCCAGCGCGGCCTGCAGGGATGACCGGCTTAGCCATGCCGGCTCCGGGCACTTCTGGCCACAGGAGTATGGGGATAAGAGCCCATTGTCCCTCCTCGGGGTTCTGGCACTTGGCACCAACCAGAGGGGCCTGTTTTCCCAGCAGCACCCCAGCCCCACACACCGAGGATGGCTGGACCTGGTGAGAGTCCCGAGCAGAAGGTCCACCTGCCAGGGGACCCCTCACCCATGGGGCGCAGCCCAGGCCAGCATGCCCTTCGTGTCTCACCCTGTGGACCAGGGGCTAGAGAGGGTCCTCCCGGGGCCGGCGGCGTCCACCCGAGGCATCGGCAGAGCGCGGCTGATCCTGCACCCCAGGGTGCTCAGGGAGGCAGTGGAGCAGAAACGGGAACCAGGGGCATCTCTAACGTGGACGTGTCCAGGGAGCCAAGTGGTGGTGCAGCCAGCCCGATCAAACTCACTGCTCCATACGCCTGCAGGACAGGGGCCCAGTGGGCACAGAGCTGCTGCCTCCACATCGGACGCAAAGCCAAGGGTCCCAGAGCCTCCCCAGGGTTACTCAGGGCCAAAGGCCCCATGTCGTCTCAGGGTTACTCGGGGTCAAGGGCCCCAGCAAAAACTGGACAGTTAGCCGCAAAAAAGTGAATTCTGACCTCTGTCTAATGCCAGGCACAAAAGTCAGATCCAAGTGGATTAAAGACCTCAATATCAGACCTGCATCCATCAGTACATGGAGAGAAATGTAAGCAGAACCCTCCGAGACATTGAAGCTCAAGGCATCTTGAGCTTAAGGATGAAACACCACTGACCAAGCAAGTGGAAACAAACATAAACAAACGGGACTACATCAAACTAAGAATCTTCTGCACCTCAAAAGAAACAGTGAACAAAATACAGAGAGAGCCCACAGACTGGGAAAGAATATTTACCCAATACCCATCTGATAAGGGGTTAATATCTTGTACTAGTAGAATTGTACAAGAAAAAACCTCCAATCCCATCAAAAAATGGGGAGAAGAAATGAACAGAAGCTTCCTCAAAAAAAGAAATACAAATGGCCAAAAGGCACATGAAAAAATGCTCCACATCGCTAATCATCAGGCAGATGTAAATCAAAACAATGAGATACCATCTCACACCACAGAGACTGGCACAGATTGGAAAGAACAAGAACAAACAGTGCTGGCGCGGCTGTGGGGAGAAAGGGACTCTCTTTGATTGTTGGTGGGAATGCCGACTGGCCCAGCCTTTCTGGCAAACAATATGGGCATTCCTTCAAAAACTAGAAATTGAGGTTCCATATGACCCGGTAATACCACTTCTGGTAATATATCCTAAGGGTGTAAAAAAGTGCAGTAGAAATGACATCTGCATCTGTATGTTCATTGCAGCACTATTCGCAATAGCCAGAATCTGGAAACAACCCAAGTGCCCGAGAACAGACGACTGGTTAAAGAATCTTTGGTATATCTACACAATAGAGTACTATGCAGCTGTTAGGAAAGATGAAGTCATGAAATTTTGCTTATAAATGGATAGTCATGGAGAATATCATGCTAAGTGAAATGAGTCAGAAAGAGAGGGACAGAAATAGAATGACTGCACTCAACTGTGGAATATAAAATAACATAATATGAGACTGACACCCAAGGACAGTAGAGACAAGGGCCAGGAAGATTGCTTCGCGGTTGGCAGCCTGTCTCATGAGCTGGGGGAGAAGGCAGCTGGGATAGAGAAGGGATCACTAAGTCGATGATGGTTGGAGGCATCGCTCGGGGTGGGAGATGTGTGCTGAAAGTAGGTAGATCAACGATCAAACATGATAGCCTCTCAGTACCCATATTGCAAATCATAAAGCCCAAAAGTAGAGAGTATGGGGGAAAATTATTTGCCATGGAGGCAGGAGAGGGGTGGAGGGGGGTAATACTGGGGACATTGGTGGTGGGGAATGTGCACTGCTGGAGGGATGGGTGTTTGATCATTGTTTGACGGAAACTCAAACATGAAAGCTTGTAACTGTAGTTCACCGTGATTCAAATTTTTTTTAAAGGACTCAGCATCCTGTCGAGTTACTGGGGGTCCAAGGTCCCAGCATCCTCTCTCAGGGTCCTTTCAGCTGCCCTCAGGCCCTGTTTTGAGCCTGCAGTGGCTCAGGGTCCTCGCCCCACACTGTTCAAACCCCTTTGGGAGAGCGAGATCAGAGCGGGCCCGAGACTGCGCAGCAGGAGGGCCTTTGCCTACGTGCGGCCGACCCAGGTTTGATGCCCGCAACTACACGGTCCCCCAAGCTCTGCCAGGAGATATTCCTGAGTGCAGAGCCGGGGTCAGCCCTAGCATCGCCGGGTATGACCCAACTAAAGCAGAACAGAGTGAAAGAGATCAGGGCGGGAAGGAAAGGCCTCGAGCCGGAGGCCCCGCTGACCCACACAGCTTCCTCCGGGCCTTGCTCTTGGGGGCCCGGGCCCCTTGCTTTGCTGACAGACCCTGAGAACCAGCCCTGTGAGCTTCTTCCTCCTCCCTTTGCTCTCTCCCGTGGGCCCTCAGTGCTGTCCTCTCTCCTGCACACCTGGATTCTGAAAATTATCCTAATTCTGGGCAGTCAGGAAGATCGTACAGCAGGTAAGGTGCTTGCCTTGCACGCGGCTGACCCGCATCCGACTCCTGGCCACCTGCAAGGTCCCCCAAGCCTGCCAGGAATGATCCCGGAGCACTAAGCCAGGAGTAAACTCTGAGCACTGTTGGTTGTAGCTCCAAGACCAAAACTAAAAATTAGTCTAACACTGGAATGTGCCACAGAGAAGAATGCCCACGTTATTACAAAGAAACTTTCCCTATATCCGGCGAATACGGACGCTCCCCAGGCAGGACAGAGGAGCCCTGAGCCCCGCCCCAGCCGCCCGGCCCTGGCACGGACCCCTGTCAGCTTCACTTGCCTCACCCTGATGACATGGCGCCAACCACCTGGTGCCCTACGTTCTGGGCTCAACGGGACCTAAATGGGCCCATGGAGTCGCCCCTTGCAGCTGGGTCATCCTCCCTCGGGTGACGTTCGGGGGCCTCTGTGAGCTGTTCTCAGGGGTCCCTCGTGAGACTGGGGAGCCCACGGTGGCTGCCTGCTCCATGCCCCTCCCGCATCCCCACTGGCTCCTCCCATGGGGTCCCTATCCAGGGCCACCTGTGGCGGGGCCTTCTCAGAGCACTGTGGGCTGGCACAGCCCTAGGTGGGCATCGCTGTGTCCGAGGCCCAGGGCCAACTCTGAAGGTCCGAGTGGAGCTGCAAGGCGGGCCCCCTGTGGAAGCCACTGTCCGGTATGTCCCTGCAGCCACAGGACCCTCACCCTCCGGCTCAGAATCTCACCTTCGGGCCCCTTCACAGCTCCCAGGCCCCACGGGAGTGACACCCAACCCCCTCCAGCCCGCCCAAGACCCACAGGCCATCACAGAGAAGGACAGCAGACACCCTGGCCAGGACGGGAGCCCTGGGGAGCCTTTCAGCAGGCCCAGAGATGGCAAGCGAGAGGCGCAAGGTCACACAGCAAACAAGGTGGGCAGGGAGCAGCCCCCACAGTGGGTCTGTGTGTGCTCTGGGACCCCTAAACCACCCCATCCCCACCTACCCAGGCACTCAAGAACCCCAAATCCACTTTGCCCCCACCCTCTGAGACACTCAGGTCCCCAGAGCCACCGCTGCTTCTCAGGTGCTCGGAGCCGCCTCCCCAGAGGGCAGGAGGGGCAAGTGGGGATCAGCCAAGAGTCGGGGGCCCCGGAGGAGCGCTCTGAAGGCACTTGGTATGCCCAAAGTTCTGCACGGACTGACACGCGAGGCCAGCTCCCAAGGGCAGACCCAGCCCGCTGCCGCCCGCCTCATGAGGGAGCAGCCCGGCCCAGGGACTTGGGGTGCAGATCTCCCCACGGGCTGGCGAGAGCGGTCCGGGGGACGGCACTCCTGCGCCTCCCACCCGCGGCCCTCTCAGGTGCGCCGCAGGTTAGCCCCGGTGGCTCCTGCCTCTCTGCTTGCTAACGGGGTCCCCTCCTCCACAGGGACGGTCCCGACACTCAGCCAGCCGCGGGCCCTGCTACCGAGGTTCTGTGGGTGCTGCGGACCCCAGACACCGGGGCCGGGCCCCCGCCCACACGTGGCTCCCTCGCTCCTCCCTCACGCTCCAGTGCCACAGGTTTCTAGAGAGATCCTGCACACGCCAGGGCTCCTACGATGTGAGAGTGTGTGAGAGAGAGACAGAGTGTGTGTGTGTGTGTGTGTGTGTGTGTGTGTGTAAGAGAGAGAGAGAGAGAGAGAGAGAGAGAGAGAGAGGGCCAGTGTGCGCGCAAGCAACCCTTGGCCCATCTAGAGCATCCAGAGGTGCAACAGAGGTAGAAGGTGCTGGGAGGCATGAGCCCAGGGGCACGACCCCTCACTGTGGCTACGGGGGATCCCACACACTTGCCCTCGCTGCCTTCCTGCACGCACAGGACGCCCGCGGGAGCCCTGCCAGGCTGTGCATAGGGGAGACCGAGCCTGGGTGCCTGTGGAGGGCAGGGGTGGGACAACGCCGCCAGCCGCCCCTCTGGAGCCGGGTCGGGGAGTGTGCATGTGCGTGTATGTGTGCAAACATGTGCATAGGTGCACACAGCCCTGCTCAGAGCAACACAAAGCTGAGCAAACACAGAGCCCAGGGTTGCACCTCAGGGCCCAGGCTCAGGGACACCCCCTCACCCCAGAAGAGGCTGAAAGGTCCGTCACGCAGGCCCACCTGCTCCCACACCCAAATTCCCGGGGGCTCGGTGCTCACGAGAGCTCTGGGTCGGGCTGGGCCGGGGAGGGGTGCAGGGACATGGGAACACGTCCCCCCAACCCAGCTCCCGCAGGACCGCAGGGTCCTCTGCAGTGAGGTTACGATCTTGAGCTGGAAGCCCACAGAAGCCCCAGGGTAGGGGCGCCATGGCACAGGGGGAGGGGGGGGCAAGGAACGGAGTCGAGATCTGAGCCCTGCAGCCCCTGGAGAGCATGAGGGGCCTCGGGTCCTACGTGTGGGCCGGACCTCATGGGAGTCTGGGTCTGGGTCGACGCCCCAGGCCCGTGTCTGTACCTGTGGGCCGGACCTCACAGCAGGGCCCATGTGAGGACCATGGGCCTGGGTTGGCGTCCGTGGGTCTGAGTTGGTGTCCATGGGTCCAGGTCAGCATCTGTGGGTCTGGGTCGGGCGCTGAGCTGGGGCCTGTCTGTGCTGAGATGCCGCAGCTCAGGGGGGCACAGAACTGGGCTGTCTGACCAGCTTCCCACCCACCAGAGCCCGAGAACTATTTCCAGGCAGAGGCTGGCAGGAAACCGGGTCCCCCCACCGCTGCCCCGCTAGCCACATAGCCGCACCCACACGTGTTCCCTGCACCCAGGAGGCCGCCCGCCCATGGCAGTGACCACCAGGGCACAGCCCAAAGGGAACGAAGGAACAGAGAGCCGCGGCTTCCTGCTGGCTCTGCGGACGCGTCCCCAGGTGCCCAGTGTTCTGGCCACTCCCCACGCTGGGCTGTCCCAGGATGGCCAGGGCAGACCGGGCATGAGGGTGACCTCAGCCTGTGTGCCCCAGCCAAGGCAGCTGCTCCGGCTTCTCGGGACCACCAGGCCCTGGACAGGACCCCGCAGCTGGAGTCCACCTGGGAGACACCCGCGGGTCCACTGGAGAGGCCTGCTGGCCAGGGACACAAACACCCCCCCACACACACGGACCCGTGGGACACGCCCCCCCCCAGCCCTGAGGCCCGCTTGGGCCCTGCCCACAAGGTCGCCCTCCTGGAGGAGCAGGGGACCTGCCCCCTGACCGCTGCCCACTCAGCCCCTTCCCTACAATCATCTCCCGTAATTTCCTCTCCCGCCACAACTCAGCCCCCCACACACCCCCTACCTCCGCCCGCTCAGCCCACCACGGCCCAGGGCACAGGAGGGGCCAGAGCGAGGCCTAGCCGGTCCCTGTGCCAGGCTCGGTGGCCGCAGATGGCACAAGCACGTTTTTAGACGGTGAGTCAGATTAATAGCGGGTTTTAATCAGCCCAGGGAGGGGCACCAGGAGGGGCGGGGCCGGAGGACCCTCAGCCAGGCTCCCAAGGAGGCCATGCCCCCCAGGAGCAGGGCACGGGCCTGGGTCTCGGGGGCGATGGGGCACCCGGTCCAGACCAGGAAGCTCCAGGCTCTGCCCACGGGACCCCCAGTTCCACCTTCACCTACTGTGGGGCTGCTGTGCCCCACCTCAGCCTGTGTCCTGCCATGTCCCTATATCCTGGGTCGCCTGTCCCCCGGACATGCCCGCCTGTGGGTGATGTGCCCCGGGGATGGTGCAGGCCACCAAGAGGCCCTGCCTGAGACTGTCCTGGGCGCCGGTGACGAAGGCCTGTCACCAAGGCCTGTACGAGGAGTGGCGGCCCCAGACCATCAGGAAGGACGAGGTGGAAAGGGGGTATCCGGGCCCAGAGTAGGTTAAGTCAGGCCAGTCTCAGTGCAGTCCCCAACCCCCCAGACTAGCAGCTCGGGAGGGGAGGGTGGGGGTGTTTCCAGGGAGGAAGCCTTGTGTCGGGACTCCCTTGGGGTCCCCAGCGTAGGCAGAAGCCAACGGGGCGAGGATCCCGCTGTATGTGGACTGTGGGTGCCAGGCTGCATCGGGGCCCCCATTTGTACTGGCCACAGAGCCTGGACAGCAGCCAGCCAGGCAGAGCAAAGTCCAGGGCCCTGTCCATGACCGTCCCCCAGGCTTCGGGGGTCCAGGTCTCAGCAACAGCTGCCAGCACGTGTCCCCGCGCGTGGGCCCTGGGGCAGAGCAGGGCAGGACAGACCCGCCCACCTAAACTGCGGGTCAGGAGTGGCCCACGCTGGGATGTCGAGTGTCTAGTCACAGAGCTGGCCAGGGAACGTCCTGGTGCCCGATGGCCATGGGCTGTCTTCACCGAGACCCCGGAACTCACAGGTCCAAGAGCCAGGGAAGGTGCCATGGGGGACCCTGCCCCAGCGGGCGCCTCCAGTCACGAGGAAGGTCCAGGGAGTCCCTGCCACCGCCTCAGCCCCCTATGGTGTCGGAGCACAGCACCAGGCACAATCCCCGGGGCTGCCCCAGCAGGAGGTGCGTGAGGGGACTTTGCTTTAATTCCTGAAAACATGGAGCTGGGGGCTGAGGTTGTAGGATGCAGGGGGTTGGGATTGTAGGAGGCCAGGGGCTGGGGTTCTAGGAGGCGGGGGAGCTGGCTTTCCCCCACAACCATCCCCAAGAATCCAGATCAAATCATGATTCTAGGATGTGACCCCCACCTCGAGCCTTGGGGCTTGGAG
Organism: Sorex palustris; assembly: GCA_028565675.1. Lineage (NCBI taxonomy): Eukaryota > Metazoa > Chordata > Mammalia > Eulipotyphla > Soricidae > Sorex > Sorex palustris. The sequence goes on from JAOXYA010388367.1 coordinate 14,426, forward strand.
ACTCCCTCCCCTCTAGCCTTTAGCCTGGACCGGGGGTACTGTAGGCAGTGGACTTGGGGGAGACCCCAGAAGCCCCAGAGCCCAGCCACCCCAGGCGAGGCTGGCTACGAGCCCCCCTCCCCATCTGTGAGGCTTCCAGGAGAAGGGCCCCCGGCTCTGGCTACGTGGCGGGTTGGCTCGTCCACAGCGTGTGTGCGGACGTGGCGGGCGTGCTTTTAATTAGGCGTCCGAGGAGCTGGGGGCTGAGCGCTCGCCCAGTGCCTGTGCAGGGCCCCGGCCGCACGTAGCCTCGGGAAGCGCCCCTCCCCGGCAGGCCCCGCCAAGCTTGTCCCGGGGGACGCGCTGAGGTTTTCAGAGAAGTCAGCCCGGCCCAGGGCTCCCTCGGCTGTGGAGTCTGGCTCCTGCATGGACACCGGTCTGCTGCCACGCGCGGGACCACACAGTGGGTGCCAGCACCTGGGCAGGCCTCACAGGACCCGGAGGTCACCAGCGCCCCCTCGGCCCGGCAGGTCCCCAGAAGGGCTTTCCACGACAGAGGCCATGGGTAGAGCCACGTTGTCCCCTCCTGAAGCCACCAGGGACCCGCTGCAGCCCGTGGGGAGTGCCGGGTCCCCGTGGGAGGAGGGTCGTCATGGCAACCTCCTGGCAGGCCTGGCGCTACGCGCCCCCCCCCCCCCCAGCACGGCTGGGCTGCTGTTTATGGAGAGGCCGTGACACGCGTCCCCCGCGCCATACCTCACTCGGAAGGAATGCCAGCCCACCAGGGCCAAGCCCCCCTTCCAGCGCAGCCCGCGGGGAACCCCCACGCCCTGCGCTCCCAGAGGAGGAAGGCCAAACCCACAGCTCCGCACCGCTGGGTCTGAACGATCCACCCGGACTGAGGCCCTGCAGAGACTCTGCCTGGGAACCCCCCGAGACTCGGACCCGGGGGCACACATGGGCCTCCTCGAAGCACGAGGGGCACGCGGGGGGAAGATTGCACTCGCGGAAATCCTCTTTGAGACTTTTCAAGGCAAAGAAGCAGCCTGGCGGTGGGGGCTTGTGGGGGTGGGGGTGGGGCTGAACTCGGGGTCCCCGGCCTGGTGGACAGCAGCCCTGCTTCCGTACTGGTCTCTGGGCGCTGCCCAGAAGTCCAGATGTTCCCTGGACACTGGACAGCGGAGAGGTGAGCCCGGAAGCTGCCGAGGGCGGCGGAGCTCCCTGAAGGGACCCGCACCCCGTTCCCTGCTGCGGCCCTCTGCGCCAGGCCAGCCCTGCAGCTGTGCTGGGCTCCGTTTAGAAAGGAAGAGGAAAAAAAGTGAAGTTTGCCGCTGAACAGCCCTGTGGGGGAGGACTGCTCAGGGCCGCGGGGGGCGGGGAGGGGAGAGTGTCCTCCTTCCGCTGAGCCCCTCCGCAGAGGCCCTTCCCGGTGACTCAGGGCCCTGGTATGCTGCGGAGGAAATCGGCTCCTCCAGCCCCAGCCTCGTTCAGGCGCCTCCCTGCACCGAGCTCAGAGCCGGCAGCAGCTGGGCCGGGGGCAGTGCTCCGGCCCCCCGCCACCTTCCACAGCTGTGATGACACAGAAAGGAAGCGAGCCTGGGACCACAGGGTGACCCCCGAGCCCTTTCTTGGAGAGCGTGGACAGCCCAGCCTGACTCCTGCCGCGGAGGAGGCCCGGAGCGCTGGGCGGCTGGGGGGTGGGCAGGGTGGGCAGATCTGGAGAGGTGGGCAGCATGGCCGCCCCCAGGGGCGGTGGGGGCGAGGGGACATCTGCAACAGGGTGACCAAATCAGGAGCCGGGACCGAGAGTGGTCAGCTCCTAGACCCCAGCGGCTGTCCCCGGGAGCCCGCCACGGCCCACCTGGGCTGGACCACCAGTGCCAGCTGATGCAGTCAGTGCAAGGCGGCCCCCGAGCACGAGGCTCTGGTCACAGGAGTGAGGGCCAGGTCCCTCAGAAGGAGAGCAGTGCCCGCCCTCTCTCTGACCGAGGACAGGGGAAACCGTTTCAGCCTGAGTGTGCGGGCAGTGCCACACGCGCCCAGGCTGTCCCGGGGGCCAGGTCACAGGCTGAGGGCCCGCGCAGCAGGAAGGGCCGAGCTGAGAGGCGCTCGGGACCCCACAAAATCATGCTGGGGACATTAAACTGAACAGGGAGAAGAGGACGGCTCCCCCGAGCACACGCGCAGTTTCTCACACACAGGCGCTGCTGTGTGTCCATGCTGCACACAGAGATGTGCAGGCACCGGGAGTCACCAGCCACCACGTACGTTCCTGAGCGTGCACGCCTCTCTGCGTTTAGTGTATATGCACGGTGTGTCCCTCTGTGTGCGCGGGTCTCTGTGTATTAGTGTGTAGGTGCTATGAGTTGTACCTGTGTGCAGGAACTGTACATGCTTTTAGTGCACATGTGCTATGAGTGCACATGCGCAGATATGTTCCATGTATGGTTGCCATGTGTACACGTGTGTAGTTGCGTTTTATGTGTGGGTGCATGTGTGCACGTGTGCAAGTGTGTTCGATGTACGGGTGTAAAAAATATATCTTACACGCGCGGAGGAGGGATGTGAAGATGATGATGTGTTGTTGGCGGGCTCTCGGGGCAGCTCTTTCTCGCCGCCCACGTTCTGTGCTCTCGAGCTGCTGTGTATGGACCGGATCGGGTTGGCTCCTCCTTTGTGCTTTGCGTCTGTGCGTGCTGCCCTGCTCTCTTCTGTCTGCCTCTCTATTTCTGACTCTGTCTCTGTAGTCTCTCTGTTCTCTTCCGATCTCTCTCTCTCTCTTTCTCTCTGGAGCCCTTCGCCCAGGATTCTCACTCTCTCCCCATGGATTCTGACTCGCCCCTGGATTCTGACTCTGCCTCCCTCCGCTCTTACAGCCTTAGTTTATACAGCAATCACATAGGGTAGTGACACGAAGGTGGGTTGAACATTAGCAAATCAACAAAGAGTGGTAAGGCCACTCCTGCAGATTAACTCAAAGATAAAATCTCATCTAAAGAGTACTCTGGAGTACTAGGGATCCGCTTAAGGGCGGGATCCCATTCAGGGTGTGTCGCTTTCTTCTTTCCTCAGCTAGTAATCCACTTAAATCATTGTAGTACATCTACTTCTAATAGTTCTAGCAATATTATTCTGTATGAGCACAGTAAGAGACATATCAACTTAAAGTTTGGTTCTTCCTGAGGATGTCTTACCACAGTCCTCAGGCCAGGTTCCTAACCCCAGCAGGGTCCTCGTCTCGTCGTTACTTTTGGATCATGACAGCATTTGTCTATGATCATGCTCTCAACATACAGTTGAGTATTGTGGATCGTGGCGCTTTGGCCTGGCCCATTTCGATGCCAGGGTAGCTCACAGCTTGCCCTGGTTCCATTCAGTCCCTCATCGGGACCCTGCTTTCTAGGAACTAAGGGCAACTGAGTCGAGAGCAGATGCCCAGGAGTAAATATTATTGGAGTCAATCAACTCCCAAGCTACAAAGCATAATATTAACTGTCTTCCTGTGTCCATACAGAAAGGACATGGCTTTAAGGGAAACTAAGTTCCCTGCAGCAAGGCTGAAAGGACAAACCCACTGTTATCCTACTTACGGGCGCTATGTGTGCATGTGAGCAGCCGTGTCCCATGTGTGGGTGCTGTGTGTGCCCGTGTATGTATGTGTTCCATGTGTGGGCGCTGTGTGTGCACGTGTGTGTTCCATGTGTGGGCGCTGTGTTTTTTGCCTGCATATGTGACTATGTCACCCATATTTGCAAGTTCAAAGAACTGGACAAAATGCTTTGCCGGGATCAGCCCGGCTTTATATTGCTTCCCCAGCCCCGGGTCTGTTGGGTCCCACGGGACAAGTGGGCAGCACGAAAGTGGGGGGAACAATTTCACGAGAGACACCCGCCGACCCACACAAACCTCTTGTACCTGCTGGTCTCGCCTCAGGGCCTCCAGCCTGGATGGGGACGTGCCGGGGCCATGGCTGGCCGCAAGGGTGTGCACTCACAGAGGCCAGGACAGGGCATCCTATCACGGCTTCTCCTCCCTCCTGCTGTCTCGCTTGACCGAGCCCGCACCCTGCAGACCCGGCCCTGGGATCCTGTAGCACCTCAGTCCTCACACGTGGCCATGGGGCTCCCTCCCCAGACAGGCCACGGCCCCTCGAGCCCACAGAGCCCCGAGCTGGTTGGTCAGTTGGGTGTGACCCTGTGGCCTGCTGGACCTCTGCTCCCTGGCCACATCGAACCACTGCATGCGGCCTCTTCCAGGAAGTACGTTGCTGGGAGCTGGAGCCCAGCCAGACCCACCCCCACCCGGCAGAGGTTCCAGGGGATGGTTCCCACTCACTGAGCTGCAGTGTGAATAGAGGCTTTGTCCTACGGGTGAACTGGGGGTCCCGGGTCACGGAAGGCCACTGTGGGGGCCACTCTGGGCTGGCTCCAGCCTGTCCTGCCCACGATGGCTCTTGCTCTCCAAAGCCTGGCCTGCCTCAGCCGCGTAGCCCCGAGAAGCATCAACCTTGTGAGGGGCTCCAGCCCAGGGTGAGCCCAGGAGCCTCCACTGAAGCCCCCCCCCACCCCACGCATCGCCGGGACCCAAGGAAACCAGGAGCTCATCCTGGATGGGACCCCAGCTCCACTGTGCCCGGGTTTTGGGGCTGCTGGGGAATGGGCTGGGTCAGGCACCCCCTCCTGCACACAAAGAACTGACCACCTAGAAACATTCCCTTGGGTCCCCAGGACCGACTACACCTGTCAGGGGGTGGCACCAGGCAGGTTCGGTGCCCCGAGGGCCTCTATTTCCCCATACAATACAAGGTTCCCATCCCGCCCTGCCTCCTAGGGCATCTGCGTGGAAGGCCGGGCACTTGGGGAGGGACAGGGAAGAGGCAGCCTCAGATGCATGGAATGCAGTTGGGGCGAGCCCCCTGAGGGGCTTCCTGCAGCCCCGAGGAGCCCAGCACCAGACCAAGTCCATAGCCAGTGGCTGCCCCCACCCCGGCCGCAGCTGTGCAGCAGCTGTCGCCCGGACCTCCCACTGCCCGCACACCCTTTGCCCGTGTTCTCTGCTACAGCTGGAATTGGCTCTGAATGGTAAATATTTGATTCCCATCTGTGAGGCTCCCTCCACAGCGTGAACACAACGTGGGAAATACCTCTCCCCTGGACTGGCCAGGAGGACACGCCACCAGGGCAGCCACCGCTGGCCCAGCCACTGGGGCGTGATGTCACCGGGTAGGGGCCCCATCTGGGCCTGGTTCCAGCTGCCCCCTCCCCTGGCTGGCACACTCTTCAAAGTCAGGGGCACAGGCGGCTAGCAAGGACTCGGAAGCACCCCCCCAGGTGACCTTAGCCCCACTCGGCCTCCTGGCAGAGAAGCATCTAGAACTATGATGGGAATTCAGCCATCACCAGCTCTGGCGACAACAGCCTTCTGGAAAAGGTGCTTTTGAGCTGCCGAAGCAGGGACGGACCTGCGGTTCCACAGGATGGAGGAGGCCACAGGGAGGAGGGGACCTGAGAGCTGGTGCCCTGCACGCGCACTCACCCCGCCCAGATGGACACGCCCATAGACGCCCCGCCCACACGGACACGCCCACAGACACCCCCCCCTGCACAGACACGCCCAGATGAATAACCAAGGCGGATACGCCCACACGGATACGCCCACGGACTCCCGCCCAGACGGACACGCCCACAGACGCCCCGCCCACAGGGACACGCCCACAGACGCCCCGCCCACACAGGCACGCTCACCTACGCTCCGCCCACACAGCACACCCAGCTGGATAGCCGAGGCGGACACGCCCACACAAGACACGCCCATGGACGCCCCGCCCAGGCAGACACGCCCAGGCCTATAGCCAAGACGACCTAGGGCTATGTCGCCCCTCCCACACAATACTGCCCCGCCCAGACACCGCCCTGCACACACGGACACGCCCACACTGCCCCCCCACACCTCTTTCCCGTGTCCCCTGTGCAGTAAGCTCACACCTTCCTGAAATGGGCCCTCCAGGGAGAGGCTGCCACGTCCCCAAGACACAAGCCCTGGCACACTCCTGAGACCTGTTTGAGGAGGGGCATGCACACGGCTCCAACACTCTGAATATGGATGTGGACACAGCTCCCAAGGCCCGAGTGTGGGGCTGACCTGGGTGACCTGCAGGGCAGGACAGGATGGGCTTTCCTTTTCCCTGGGACCCTCCCAGGGACATGGCTCCCGCATCTGAGTGGACCGCCACGGCTTGGTTCTCCGGGAGGGGCCCAGAGTCCTGCAACCTCCAACCAATGACAGGCCTCTGGGCCCCTGCAGAGATGGGCGTGGTCCAGGTCCCGTACAGGTGGGTCCCGGGGCTCCCTCCCTGGCTCTGGACCTGCTCACACTTGACATTAGCCTGGCCCACACCTGGAGCAGCAACTGGGTAGAAAACCCAGCCTGTGCCCGAGGGGTCTGCCACGGAATCCCCCGCTGCCTGCCTCAGTTTCCCCACCTGTAGAGTGAAAACCGGGGCATGGTCTTGTGGCGTCAGGGGCGACCCCCGGGCCCAGGTACCTGGCTGGTTCATCAGACTTCATGTGGTGAAGCAAAGGGCTGGGAAAGAGGCTGGGGGCAGTGACAGGCAGAGGGCTCTGTGCCCCCACGGAGGGTGGAGGTCAGAGCATCAGGCCGGTGACTGGCCGCTGGGGGCAGGACGGTGGAACACGCCGCCCAGCTGTCCCCGAGAGAATCCTCAGAGTCACAGAACAGCTGTGCCGACTGCCAGTGACCCCGGGCTGCCGGCCCCCACGCTCACCCCAGATGGGGGCCCTGAGCCAGCTGAGATGGGGCCAAAGCCCCACCCAGCACAGCCTGTCCACGTTGCAGGCCCGCTCCCAGGCTGTGTTAGGCTGAGGCCAAGCACCAAGTTCAGGGCCGGGAGGCAGCTGTGTACCCCGCCAGCTCCATCCCCCTCCCCATCCCACAGCTCTACCCTATGCACCCTGAACCTCTCTGACCCATACCCCCTCACCCCACTCCCTGCCACCCCCTTCCGGCAGGCTTTGCTCCCCCACCCTGTACCCCCTCTCACCCCTCTCTGAGTCCCCCCACTTTCACTGTCCCCCACTCCCTGTTATCATTCTGTCCACAAAGGCTCAGACACATCCTGACAAACTCCCAGAACAGCTGGGCAAGATCGCGAAGGTGTCGGGGTCCCCGCACAGCCCAGGATTCCATGTCAAGGGTGTCCCTGGCACCCGTGGGTTCTTCCCCTGAAAACAGCCAGGCGGGGGAGTCCCTGGCCTGAGGCACCAAGGCGGGGCCTTGCGGCCACAACCCCAGCGGGAGCCCCCCCCCACCCAGCTCTCTGAGGTCCGGAGCTTCATGGGGAGCCCCGCCACGGAGGGTGCCCTGCAGCAGCCGCCTCTCCCCGACCAGGCTCAGCCGCCTCTGCTGCCTCTCAGGGGCCGGGGCAGCTCTGCCCTCGCCACGGGTGTCGATAAGGACCCAGCACGGCTGGTGCCAGTGGCCCCTTCCTTTCCTCCCCAGCAGCGCCGGGCTCCATATGAGTGCATGTTCCTGTGTGGGTGTGTGTGCACTCTGCGTGTTCATGTGTGTGCCTGTATGTGGATGGTCATGAGGGCAGCTTGAGGGCCCCCCAGGCTGTGCCTGGTCCCTGCACCTCCCCCGTTTGCTAAGCTCCCGCCAGCGTCCTCCTCACCCTTCCTCCCAGCCCCAACGCCAGGTCTCTCCCCCCCATTCTGTTCTTTTCGAGTTTTGAGGGGGCCCCTTTCCTTCCATGGATGAGCCTATGACAGAGGAGCAGTACAGGAGCCCCAGCCTCACGCGCCCCAGAACAGCTGGGGTGGTCTAGTGGGCAGAGCACAGGCTGGCTCTGACTCCCACTGCCTAGGAACTGGGGGGTCTGGGGAGCCCCAGGGGCTGGGCTTGAGGGGTGAGTTCTGCAGCAGCCCTGCTCCTGCTCTGGGGAGGCGGGAGATGATGTGGGGCTTTAGGGGGGCCTGCAGTGCTAGCAGCCCCCTACCCCACATTCCCCCATCTGCAGCCTCTGGGAGGGACACAGGGCAGGAAGCTGAGGCAGCAGGCAGCCTGGGGTGTGTCAGGATTGGTGGGCTTGGGGTGGGACTGGGAGGGCAGAGACAGCTGGGAGGAGGGAGATGGGGAGGGAGGAGGGAAGGGGGTGGGGGAAGGGAAGAGCAAAGAGAGGGGAGGGGGGAGGGAGCACCAAGTGGGGTGAGCTTGCTGGGCTGGAATCTGTGAGACACCAGAGGCAGAGCTTGGGATGTGAGCCCCATCTCCAGGTGCTGCAGAACAAGGGTCCGACCGGGAGGGAAGAGATGAGGGGAGTCTCAGGGCCATGCCTGTGCAAGTGTGTCACGTGCATATATGTATGTGTGCACACCTCTGTCCACATGTGTGTTCATGCCTGTATGTGCTTGTGAGTCCCTGCATGTGTGAACACTTGCATTTGTGTGCATGCATGTAAGGGCACCTCTGTGTGCCTGCACATGTGTGTGCACACGTGTTTGTGCACATGAAGGTGCCTCTGTGTGTGCACGTGTTTGGATGTATGTAAAGGTGATTTATGTGCGTGCATATATGTTTATATATGCATGTGAGCGTGTCTCTGTGGGCACATATGTGTGCACACATGTTTGTATATGCATGTGAAGGAATTTCTGTGTCCGTACATGTTTGTGTGTATTTGAGGGTTCCTCTGAATGCACATGTGTGTGCATGTTTGTACAGGTGAGGGTGCCTCTGCTGTGCACACGTGTGCAAGCATGTTTGTGTATGCATGATAGGGTCCTCTGTGTACTGTGGATCCACACGTGCATATATGCTTGTGTGTACATGTGCATGTGTGTGCATGTGAGGGTGCCTCTGCACTTGTTTATGCATGTGTGCATGTATGCACAGTCCCTGTGGGGACGGCCTGGGGGACACCATCATTAAGTTTCAGCAGAACTCACTGGGGTCTCTTTGTAAGAACCTGGCCGAGGCCAAGAGACACAGGTGCCTTGTACTCAGCCACCTCAGCTCTATCCCCAGGCCCTACAGACTCCCCGTGAGCACTGTGAGGTGCAGCCCTGGGGGCCCCCCTGGGTCCCCGCATGGAACCAGGGATCTCCAGGGAGGGCCCCAGTCTCCTGAGCAACCCTGTAGTAGACCAGCGGTGGGTAGACCCAAATGGAAATGAGGGGTCCGTGCGCTAAGGGGTCTTGAGCAACCAGGACCCCAGTGCCAGCTTCTAGTTTCCCCTGGAGGACTGAGTCCACAGTTCTGCGAGGCTCCCCACAATTTCCAGGAAGCTGAGTGTGTGACTCAGGTGGGCTTGGGGTGGGGCTGGTGCAGCTGTCACCTTGGAATCCCAGCAGGCCCCAAACGTTGGCCGGTTGGAGGTGAACCAGGGTCCAAGGCTGCAACCTGGAGACCTTTCTGCAGGTGCAAAGTCCAAGTGATGGTCACTCCGGAGCAGGGGTGAGGGGGGAAGTGTCCAGGGGCAGGTAGTCCCTCCGGTGACCATCACTCCATTCCTTGGGCTTGGGGAACCCCGAGTCGGACATACGGGGCAGCCACACGAGTTACATCTTGGGGGTCTGCAGTTCGCCCATGTCCAGAGGCCAGAGCAAGAGTCATGAGTGGCTAATGCGCCCCCAGAGGGAGACCAGAGCTGGGGTGCCCGTGGACCCCGCCTGGCTGGATCGAGCAGACGGGCTGGTGGGAGGGTGGGGGGCTCCCCCACCAGACCTCTGAGTGACGTCCGGAGGGGAGATCTCTGCTGGGGAGCAGGAGCGAGGGAGGACTTCAGAGAGCAGACGGGTGTGGGGGGAACCAGGAGAAACTAGGCAGCCGTGGGTCAAACACCACAACACGCGAAGACCCCGAGGACCCGGAGCGCATCCTGGGCCGGAAGCGCAGACTAGAAGGGGCCTGCGGTGCTGCCTGGGTGGGTTTGGCGAGTCTGTGGGCATGGTGTCCCTGGGTGGGCTTGGCTTCCTGGGAGGGCGGGGCGGGCCTGGGCGGGTGTGGCCTGGTGGGCGTGGTCATGGACGAGGTGGGCGGGGCTTGGGTGGGTGGGCGGGGCCGGCTGGGTGTGCCTGGTGAGTGGATCTCTAAACGTCACCTGGGCACTAGTGGCTAGGGCCCCGAGTCCGTAACCCTTGGAATCAGGCCTTTGCAGATGCACTGAGGGCTGGTAGGGGTGAAGTGGAGAGTGTCTGGGGGGAGGGCGGGGCAGGGAGAGGCCCTGAGGGGCCCTGAGCAGCGTGCGGGGCCTCTGGGCGCCCTCCTCTGGCCTGACTGCAGCACTGCCCCCCAGGTCCCCTCAGAGGAGACCCGCCTGGCGCTGGGCGCTGGCCGGGATGACCACTCCCCCACCCCACTCCGCACCAGAGTACCCTGTTCCAGACCCAGGCCTCCCACCCACCATTCGGCCAGCGCCCCTTAGCGTAGTGTGCCTCGATTTCCCCACCCTGGCTGCTGTGTCAGGAACAGCGACTTCCCCATCAGGGGGTCCACTGGCTATGTGCCCTTCAGCCCTGGGCAGGGAGGGCGAGTAGGCTGGGGCCCAGCGCTCAGCGGACGGGTCAACCTCCGACCTCTGGGACACTCAGGGGAGCCCCTTAGCCCCTCCCCCCGCAGCCCCGGCAGCCCTGCAGCCGGCCCCTCTGCTCGCTGGCTTGCATGACTCAGCCGCGGCCTCCCACCGAGTGCGAGCCAGCCAGCCAGGATGCCGGCGCCACGTGGCCAAGTCGCCACGTCCCCACGTCCGCCCTGACAGAACCAGGCAGAGCTGGGACTTGGCAGGGCAGGGATGAGGCGGGGGTCCTGCATCCCAACCACTCCGTGGCCACCCACCTCCCAAGGTCCCTCCTCAGCCCACTCCATCCCGTCTCTGCGGCTGCGACTGTGGGTCTGGGTCTGGACGCAGAGATGTGCCTGGCGGGTCCTGCAGAGGCAGAGCCCGAGTGGGGCCAGCCCGTGTCCCTCCGGCCCCCCTGCCTCTACTCTGAGTGGGCTGTGGGGTTCTTGCCTAGAAGGGACGCATGGGAGGCCCGGAGCCCCTCCTTGGGCTGTCTCCTGGGGGTGCCCTGCACCCACAACACCAGCCCATCCACCCCGGCATGGGGTGAGAGGCTGAAGCTGAAGGGTTGGACCAGCCCAGCAGGTCTACCCGGCACCCCAAAAGGCCCAAAGCCCTGGCCAGGGTGGGGCCCCCCTGATGGGCAGCTCTCCACTGCAGAGCCCGCAGAGGCTCCAGAACGGCGCGTGCAGGGGACCAAGGACCCTTGCTCGGGTTCTTCCTGGGGCAGCTCACCAGCTCCCGGACTCGATGACGCTGACAGCTGCAGGGGGCAGAGGACTGAGGTGGGGAGGCAGCAGAGGCCCCAGCTGGGGGTCTCCAGGACTCGAGTCTCCAAGCGGCTGGGGGCATCCCTGTGGCCAGCGGGTCCTGGGGGGGCAAGAGAACCATCGGGCTGAGTCTAAGCCCCCCGGCTCCTGTGTGCCCTGAGCCCCTAGGGGGCAACGATGGGAACGAGGGTCCCGGGGTCCAGCGGCACGTCGGTAAGATGAGGGACACTTCCCTGCCAGCCGCCCTCATGTCCACCTTGCTGGCCCAGGAGAGGCGCCCCCAAAGCTGTCCCCACAGGTCCCTCAGGCTGCGGAGATGTGGCAGGCGCAGGCCGTGTCCGAGCGGGGGGCACCGGCCCGTCGGTATCTGGGTTCTGTCCCGGGCCCATCTTTAGCTGCGGCATTGGGCATCAGCGGGGCCTCCGCGGTTGCCTGGCGTCACTCCCCACACTTCCTCGGCTTTCTCCGCTTCCTCCGGAACCGTCCACGCTCGCCACCAACACGCTGCCCAGGCCAGTCCCCCCTGCAGAGCCGGTGCCTGCCAAGCCATGTCCTGTGTCCCCCCGACTTTGCCCACTGCTGCCATCAGCACAATTCCCAGAAATCCGCAAGTGCCAGGGTCTAGCTCTGTCTGTCCTGGAGACTCGGCCGTGCCTGCATCTGGGGACGCGGGACTGCGCTGACCGCTGGCCTGGCCACCAGCAGGAGGCTCACAGCTGTTGCCTCAGGGTCCTCAGGGCCATGACAGAGGGACAGTGGGGACAGTGAGCCGGGACACCCCACTCTGCAGCGGGGGTGGAGGGAGGCCCAGCCCCTAGGACAGGAACTCCCACAGTCATGAGTAAATATCCCAGGACCCCGATATGGCCATGACCCCAGGTTTTGGGGTTCCTCCTGGTAGCAGAGTGGCCAACGATTAGTGGGGACAGAGGCGGGCAGCTGGGAGCAGGGCAGTGCTGGGGCGGGGCCCAGCGAGTCTCGCCTGCTGGCAGTGGGGTGCCCCCACCCCAAACTGAGACCCCCAGCAGGGTTCCCTGCACCTGGGGGCCTGAGGACCCCCAGACCTCTGTAGGGCACCCCATGACTTGGCCTGGCTTTCCCGCTATGAGGTGACTGAGCCCCAGGCCCGCCCCCCTCAGCGGCCCTGACTGTGGCTCCTCTGCCCAGGCCCAGGGTGGTTCCGGGGTCACCTCCAGTGACCCCATGCTCATGCACTTGGTCTGTGGGTCTATTTGCTCTGGGGAGACAGAGAGCTCAGGGCCAGCAGGCCAGCGCCCGGGGAAGGTGTCGGCCCGTGTCCGCTCCTGCCGCTCCTCTCCTCGGTGCTCCTGGCCCACTGTCAGCCGCACCTCAGAAGGGGACGTTGGGCCAGGCCAGGGAGCCCACGGGCCTCTCGGTAGCTGAGTGGGGCCCGGCCCTCCTGCATAACACACACACACACACACACACACACACACCCTGTCACCTTCTCTCAGGCTCCCAGGTCCCCTTGGTCCCCACAGGGGCTGAGGCTGGCAGGGGCCACAGTGCCCTGTGCCCGGCGGTGGGCCTTGCTGCCCGTGTCGTGGACAGCTCAGCTCTCTCTGTCCCTGCAGCAGGAGGAGGCTGGAGGCCGGCAGTCACCCCTCTGCAGAGCCAGCAGCCAGGAGATGAGGGTGGCCCCTCCCCACCAGGGCCCGGTCCCTCCTGCCAGCCTCCCTGAGCTCTGGCACCGACACACTGCCCCCCGCTGGGGAGCACAGGAGTCCCCTCTGCCAGGGGTGAGGGTGGGGGCCATCCCAGCTCCACTCCCCAACTCCTACTTGCCCATCAAACTGGGCTCAAATGCCACCTCCTCTGGGAAGCCCTCGCCAATCTCCAGGACAAGTTCTTCCCACAGAGCTGCACCCCGGCCTTCTTGGCACGCCTCACCCCGTTGACTGCTCAGGCCATGCTGACAGGCTCAACCTCTTGCTTCCACATGGCTGGCTTCCTGGGGCAGACACACTGGGGATCTGCCCCCCGGCTCTGCATGGGAAGCTGTGTGCAGGGTAAGAAAGGGCCGGAGGAAGGAAGGGCCAGCACCCGGGCACCCAGCTCTGTGCCGGCTCTTGGTGCTGGTGGGCATCGACCTGTGGTCCCGAGGGCCCAACCCTCAAGCACACCAGTGCTCCCTCCCGCGCAGAGGCGGCTTATCTGCGAGGGTTGCACAAAGCGGCCTCGCTGGAGCCTCCCCAGCAGCTGGCGGCGGGCGGGGCGGCCGGGTGAGCTCACAGCCTAATGGGGAGCAGATGTGCCTGGCGGGGCGGGAGCTGCCGGCTTCTCTTGCGCCCCGCCGGGCCAGGCCGGCTCCAGGACCACCTCCATCCGCCCCGAACAGAACCCTAAACACCTTTCTGGGGTTTTGTTGTTATTTGGGGCTCGGGGTGTGATTTTTCTTTTCTTTCTTTGGTTTACGGGCCACAGCTGGCACTTACTCTTGGTTCTGTGCTCGGCAATCACCACTGTGGTGCTCAGGGGACCGTGTGGGTGCCAGGCCTGAACGCGGGTGAGCTGCATGCAAGGCGAGTGCCTTTGCCCTGAGCTACTCTCTGGCCCCAGTCCCACCTTTCTGGCACCTTCCATGACCCACAAGTCCCTGCTCAAGGGGCTCCAGCTAGAGTCTGGGCTCCAGCTGGCTGGCCGGCCCGTGGCCAGCACTTACACAGCAGCCCGGGGACAGAGGCGGGCGGCGACAGGGACAGGAGGGGGCAGGCACCGTGCCTTAACCCTGTGTCCCGTCACCCAGGGGAGCAGGACCCCGGGGCCCCCCACACCAGCATCTCAGGGAGACCCCCAGGGGGGAGGGCGTGAAGGAGCCACGGCAGGGCAGCGCGGACAGGAGCCCCAGGGCCGTGGGCAGCAGGGGGTGCCCGAGAGACCAAGGGACCCCAGCCCTGCACTCCCGGTTCAACAGAACCCAGAGGCCGGGTCCTTGTGAGGCCCAGAAATGCCTGCGCGGAGCCCTGGTGGCACATGGGCACTAAACCCAGGGCCAGGCCACCTCTGAAAGCAGACTAGTCCACACAGCACACCAGGAACAGCCCCGTCTACACCACACACCGGGAAACACCACCATCCACACCACCCACCAGGAAACACTGTCTATACCACTCACCAGGAAACACCACTGTCTACACCACACACTGGGAAACACCATCTACACCACCCACCAGGAAACACTGTCTACACCACCCACCAGGAAACACCATCTACACCACCCACCAGGAAACAACACCGTCTACATCACCCACAAGGAAACACTGTCTACACCTCCCACCAGGAAACACCACCGTCTACACCATGCACCAGGAAACACTGTCTACACCACCCACCAGGAAACACTGTCTACACCACCCACCAGGAAACACCACCATCTACACTACCCACCAGGAAACACCGTCTACACCACCCACCAGGAAACACCACCCACCAGGAAACACCACCATCTACACCACCCACCAGGAAACACCACCGTCTACGCCACCCACAAGAAAATACCATCTACACACCCACCAGAAAACACCACCATCTACACCACACACCAGGAAACACCACCATCTACACCACCCACCAGGAAACACCACCGTCTACGCCACCCACCACCACACTCACTCTATCTCTGGCCTCATAAGTAAAGTGCAGGTGAAGCCCCCGACAGGCTCAGGCAGGAAGATAGCACGGCCAGGGACAAGGTCCCACCAGAATCCTGGAGAGTTGGATGGATGGGGGCCAGTCACCTCAGGTGCACGTGTGCGGGAGCACCTTGGGGCCCTACCTGAGGGAAGCCCACCGCTGCTCCTCGTGATGCTGGTGGCCGCACTGCAGAGAGCAGAGCCCGCACACCCATGGGCAGGACAGACCCTCACAGACCCCCCCCCAGCAGGCCCTCACACATGTCAGGGCCCCTCAGGCACATGGGGGTCCTGCCCACCTCGGGGCCACGCCGGCTGGGCTCGGGCTTGGGCAGGAGCAGCACTGGGCTCCAACTCAGACCCCAAATTCCCTGGACAGCCCAAGGGCGGAGGGTGGGAGCCTGGCTCAGTCACAGGGGTACCCGTTGCAGAGCCCCAGCCCCCATGCCGGGCAGGGACCCCTGTGGACAGGGATTGGGGGACAGCCAGCCCCGCCCCTGCCCGCGATCTTCTGAGGGGTGGGTGTGTGCCCAGGGGCACAACTCCCAGCCCTACTGAGGAGCATGAGGAGGAGGGTCAGGGAGGAGGGCTAAGAAGAAGGGGTGAGGGGCAGGAGACGGAGTACACTGAGTTGGGCGCTTGCCTCGCATGTGGCCGACCTGGGTCCGAGCCCCAGCATCCCATATGGTGCCCACACCACCAGGAGTGATGCCTGAGCACTGCCAGATGTGGCCCAAAGGGGAAAAAGGAGGGGTGAGGAGGAGGTGCAGGGAGGAGCGGGAAGGAAGGTGAGAAGGGGTGAGGACGGGCAGGAGGGTGAAGAGGAGAGGCCTGGAGGAGGAGTGAGAAAAAGGGGTGAGGAGGAGGGATGATAAGGTCTGAGGAAGAGGGATGGGAGGAGGGGGGAGCGGGCAGGGAGGACGGGGGAGGCAGAGTGGGGAGGGGGAAGAGGTTGGGGGCAGGGGGAGGGCAGCTGGGCTCAGCCTCGAGCCCCTCCCATTTTGCTCAGGTCCCCCCTCCCAGGAGCTGGCGGGCGGGCGAGTGCGCCACATTTTCCCAGATGTTTTAAACATTGTTTTGGCAACGCAGCGGCTCCGTCCGGCCGACAGAACAAGCTGGACGGGCGTCAGGGCCGGCCTGGCTCCCCGCAGCGCCTGCTCCTGGCTTGGCCGCCGCGCCTCCGCCCGGCTGCCAGACACGCAAACGGCCAGCTCCTGGGCCAAAACACACCTCAGCCGAGTCCGTCTGAGTCCCAGGGCCGGGTGTCAGGTCCTGGGTCCCGAAACCAACCGGGCGTGGCCCTCCTGGGAAACTGAGGCCCAGTGGGGCCCGAATGCTGGAGCCTCAGAGGGCTGTGGTGGGCGTCGGAGTGCTCAGGACCCGGGGGCCGTTTACCTGGCTATTCTGGGGGTCCTGGGGAGGCCTCAGCAGAGACACCCCTCCCTGCATCCCTGCCTGCCCCGGTGGGGTGCCCCGGCGTGGAGGAGGCAATGAACGGGCGTCTGTGACCAGCCTCAAACAGGCTCCCCCATCCCACGGGCCCCAAGACCCGACGTGGGGGTGCCATGCTGCCTCCCTCAACGCCCTAGCCTCACGAGGCCTGTTTCCCAGACGGGCAAAGTGGATTTGTTCTAGAAGATTCTGAAGGAGAGTCATGACTTGGGGACCCGGGGGTGGAGGCATAGCCTGGTCTGTTGTGCGCCCGACCTGGCCGGCCCCTGCCCGAGGCCTCGCACGCCCTCACCACCAGCTCCCCCAGACAGAGCGAGACCCCAGCTGCCCGGTCTGCCTGGTGGGTCACAGGCACCCTGTCAGGGTGCCCAGTAAAGAGGGGCCCAGACACAGGGGCTCAGGACCAAGTCGAGGTGCGTCCCACAGGGCTTCAGGAGGAGGTTTGGGGTGGGGGCACCCTTGGCGTACCCTCCCTTGGCGTACAGACCCCTGACCTCATTCAGTGAACCCCCACCCCAAGAAAGGAGCGTGCTGGTGCGGGTGGCCCTGCCCTCTGACCCTGGCGGCCGCCTCTCCAGGGAAGCAGCCAAGGGCAGCCCCTGCCAAGCCCCGCCTGCGGCTGGCCGCGGGGCCCCAGCTCCCGCCAAACAGCTACTTTCCACGGAAAAAATGTCTCCAGACCCCCGAGGCCAGCCCGCCCATGACTCAAAGCTCGGCAGCCACAGTTACCCAGGGACAGGGCCACCTCCGCCCAGCGGGCGCAAGCCCCCCAACCCGGACTCCTGGCAGTGGAAGGGTGGCCAGCGTGGCCCCCCACGCCCGGGGCGGTGCCCAGGGAGGCCCTGCAGGCTGCTCCGGGTACTCTGGCCTCCGGCGCCACCACTCAGAGCTGACCAGGCCTCAAGGTGCCGGACCCCGAGCCAGCTGGGCTGAGCCTCCCACTCTGCCGTCCGGCCCTCACTGCCTCACAAGGGGTCCCAGCAGCCTGGAGTGGTCCCCCTTTTTGAGCACTGGGGGCCGCGGCAGCTTCTGTGCTCTGGGCCCTGTCCCTCTCTGGGGGACTCTGAAACCTGGGGGCAGCCACCTGAGAGCCCCCCATGTACAGGCCTGGTGGGGACAGGCTCCAAAGACCAGCCGTGGGGACGGGGTCCCCTGACCGCCCTGTGCTTTTGGGGTCCTGCTGTCCGCGGCTGCCACTCCCCCAGCACCCCCCGATATGCCGTGACAACGGACACACTCGGCACACAGCACTCAGGGGGCACAAACAGGGACACACATGGGCACACAGCGTACATACAGGGACACAGAGGGACACATGAGGCACACACGGGGCCTGAGCCCCAGGCCAAGTTCGTGTCTCTACAAAGTGGAATCACACGGCGGCCCCATCCCGCCTCTCCTTTCCCCGCGTCCCTTGACCCCAGGCAGAGGAGATCGCCAGCCCCACACAGCCCCCCCAACCGGCATAGCCCCCAGGCCCCCTAATTCTCACAGCCCTGCAGACCCCACAGCCCTCCTCAGCCCCTCAGACCCCACAGTCCTCCTCGGCCCCCCAGAGCCCCCAGCCTCAAAGCTTCACCCTGAGCTGGCTGAGGGCGGCCCCGATTAATCTGCTAACCGGGGAGCAGATTAGCTCAGGGCGCTGGAGGTCGCATCCCCTGGGGGAGCCCCGGGGGAGCCCCTGGGCGTGGCCCTGGCCCTGCTCGGTCGCCGCTCGGGAGCAGGGCGTTGGTGGGCCAGGGGGCCCCCGCCAAGACTCCGGGAGGCTGCAGACCCCTACCGGCGGCCACAGTGCGTCCGGCCATTGGTCAAACGGGGGCGCGGGCGGGCGGCGGCTGGCCCGTCGCTGGACACGGCCGGGCCCAGCCCAGCCCGGGGTGCGCGTCCAGCGCGGCAATGCTGCCCTCTGCTGGCGGAGGCGCGGGGACGC
>JAOXYA010388467.1:0-17866 GCA_028565675.1 Sorex palustris
ATGGATCATGGTTAGTTTGGTCTTAATGTGTTGATATAGTTGGTCTGATGGTTCACTCTTAAGAAACCTCCTGCCTAAAGCTATTCAACAGAAATGGACTCATCTTGTACAGTATCATCTTATATCTAAGTTTGAAAGATAATTCTGCCAAAGATTTCTGTTATGTTTTTCTCCTTTACTGATCACCATATTTTGCTAACTACCCGCCTCCCATAATAAGTCAGAGGATTTTCTCTGTCTTGTTTTCAATTCTATTCTGGGCACTTACAACAAGGTGGGTGTTTGGTAAATATAGGGTGAAAGAATCAATGAGTGAGTGGAGCTCCTCCTCTGGAGATACTCTGAGACCCCACAGCGGGCTGACTCTCTGTCTCAGGGCCACCTTTGACCACTCAATCTGCAGTGATCTTCAAGCTTTCCTGGAGAGGGATGTGTGACAGCCTTTTCTTAGCCACACTGAACTGTGTCACCCCAGTATTAATGTGCCCAAATGAAATGAGTCAGTCAGTAAAACAACCTCTCTCCTTTCAAATTGCAGATTCCCTCGGCTCACTCCCAAATGGGCCCTATCCAAGTGTATGGATTGTACCAGAGCCTGGATTTGATATCCGTATCTCCCTCCCAACATATTCTCAATTATACAGCCCTTGAGTGACTTTGAAAAACCAGGGCAAAGTGAAACATAGAGAATATATATTTTATTTTCAAAAAAATGTTTTATGGTAAGGGGGGAGTTGGGGTCACACCTGAAAGTACTCTAAAGCTTACTCCTGGCTCTATGCTTAGGGATTGCTTCTGGTGGTACTTGGAGGACCCTGTAGAGTGCCAGGGGTCAAAGCTGGGTCAGTTGCATGTAAGGCAAGTGCCTTAGCCCCTGCCCTCTCTCTCCAGTTCTACGATATTTCTGCTGGAAAACAGCTGCCCAGAAGCTTTCCTTCACTTGTCTTAGAAGGACTTCTCTGACAAATACCTATAAGCCATTCCACACAGACATTTTCTGCTTACAGATGCTGAGCATAGTGGACGGATTAGAGTCCATATAGGTTTTGTGAGGTCCAGACCTTTTGGTTTTCTTGTCACAAGCTCACAAAAATGTTCCTCGAGAAGTAGGCAGTAGAACTAATTCCCAGGACAAAAACTGTGAATCTCAGGGCAAAGGTCCTTGGGGCCATCTGATTTATTTCCTTGCTTTTGTTCGCCCATCCCTTCTTACCCCCTCACCCCCATCCCTTCCAGGAGCTTATGATGTGGAAGTTTGTGGTATTATATTGGGAGGAAGCTACGGGTCACAGGGGTTAGAGATTCTTTCACAAAGGGAAAAAAAGTCATTTCCCCCCCTTCCCTGTTGGTCTTTAGATGTGCTTGGAAACTAAGTAGACATTTTAATTTTCTTCCTATTCCCTTTCCACCAGTCTTTTTCCTTTTCTCTCAAATCCTCTTCTTTCTTCCTCCAGTGTAGTGGTACCAACATTCAGATATTGAGCACCTACGTGCATATCTTGGCTTGATACTGAGAGTTGTTTTGGCTTTTGTTATATTTTGTGGCCACACTCAGTGGTTCTCTAAATCCACCAGAGGTTATTCCTGGTGGACACATGGGAACAATATGGGGTGCTGGAGATTGAACCTGGGTCAGTTGCATGAGCCTTACGGCTGTACTACATATCAGGTCCTTTTTTGAGAGTTTTATAAGTACTAAGCCAATGATCCTTACAAAACTATTACCCATTCTGTCATCTTCCCTACTTTATGGGTTAGGACATGGAGGCCCTGAAGTCACTTCTTCAAGGTCACATTACTCACTATGAGGCATATATGGATTAAAACTTGGGGTTATCCAAGTTCCTCTCTGGAATGTTTAGAATCCAGAGGTTGGGGGACTCTGGCACCATGAAGACCCAAGGGAAACCTTGGCGCTTGGCAGTCACTGTGCTCATCTCCATTGCACAATTATCAAATGGCATCCTTGGGTATTTCAAGAGAACCGGAAATTTAAATATTTACGTGATATTTTATAGGTTTTTATAGTGCCAGAATGCACTTAAGGGGTCACTCTCTTGAGAAACTCAAGGGACCATATCCTGTGTTTGAAATTGAATTAGTGTTGCTGCATTCAATGCAAATGCCCTATCCTTGTACTATTTCTCTGAATCTTCACTCTTTTTTTGCATTGTAAGTCAAATATGCCTAAAGTTGGAATATAGCCTGTGGACCACCATCTGCAAACTTTGCTGAAAATTTTCTGCAAGGTAAAGCATGAAAAGAGATTGCCCTGCCTCCCATCCATTGACCCTGGATTTCATGAGGCTGAAGGACTGTCTGCTTCTTATTCCCTGACTCACAGAGAACTCTGGCTATTGAAAATGAAGAGAATTCCCATAATCCCAGAAGAACTTCTTGTAGAGTTGGGCTTGTTCAGAATAGCAGCCACGAGTCATAGATGGCTACTTGCATTTAAATTCATTTCAATCCAAAGTCGGGAAAATTCAATTTCTGAGTCAGACTGACCACATTTCATGGTGTCTGTAGCAATTCTATCAAACAGTGCAGACGTTGAACATCGGCCCAGAACATTCTTCAGGACAACACGGTCGAGAATGCCCCTTCCCTCTGCAACCCTACTCCTCCTATTTCCTCGTCTCCTAAGAAAATTGCTGTTGGTGGTGAGAGAGAGTTTCTGGATGAGAAGAACACGATGTATGTTATTGGAAGAGAGCTAGCTTATCCACTCATCTTTCTCTCTCTTGGAGTACAGATGAGTGTTCTTTGGGGGGCTTTTGCCAGCTAGATTGGGTCAGAACAAAGGAATTATTGGAAAGCATTGTATATCAGACAGAGGAGTAGCCAGGCCCTGGAAGAGCTGTAGGGAGAGTTCTAGGAACTAGCGGGACTCTACATGTGAGACCCTGCCTGGCTACCTCCTCTCCCGCTGCTTCTGCAAGGACATTATTGGAATAAGTGCTTCCAAGTTAGTCCTGGCTCAATAACGGGAAAGAAAATTAAAGAGAGATTTTCAAATGCATCAAGGAGGAACGAGATCTCAGTGGGAAAGTAGGACAGCTAATAAAGGAAGGGAAGTTTGCAATTAATGACAGTTCAAAAATGCTGGAGCTACTGAAGTTTTTTTCCCCCCTCTTTTAAGGGTTCAATGAGAAAAACAAAGTGGAGAAGTTGGAACATTTACCAGACACGAAGAAATTGCTAGAATAGTTATCAGCCAAGAAGTAATTAGAAAAGACTTGGACGAGTCACGGCATCTTAAGGGTTGGCAGCGGGGAAGGCCTAGGTATGGACGAAAGCTGCCAAATTGCTTGTGATTCAGGACCCGGGTGGGTGAGGAGAAGAGCTCTCTCTGCAGAAACTCTGCTCAGGACTGAAGTCTGGCATCATGTCAAGGAGACTTAATGAAAGATGGGAATGAGGAACGTTTAAAGAGGTGGGAAGCTTTTCAAAATGAATTGTAAGAGAAACGAAGGAGTCAGCCAGATGGAGATCCAAGCTGCAGATTAATTCCAGTGAAAAGGTCTTTGGGAGGGCATGTTTGCTAATCCTATTCTGATACAAACTCACCCTCATCCCAGCTTCATGCCAGTGGATCAATAAAAACCCCCTTTGGTCAAGAGCAGAATGTGCCTTCTCTTTGGACAGGTGAGAAGAGTCAGCTGAGCGAGCTGAGCCTTCTTCCAGAGGCTCTCATCCAGCAGAGCAAGGGGGTGTTACTCTCCTGGAGGTCTGCCCATAGGGAAAAGGGAGGAACGGGGAAATCTTTGTTCCCTTTCCAGATCCAGCACTATCAGGTGTCTCCATAAAACAATATGTTGGCTTCAAGGATAGGAAGGAATCCAAGTGGCTTAGTCATCAGAAGATTGCCTGCAATCTCTCTGTCTCTCTCAGTCTCTCTCTGTCTCTCAGTATCTCTGTCTGTCTCTGTCTCTGTCTCTGTCTCTCTCTCTCTCCAATCTAGATTTTTCACTTTTGCAGTTTCATCTACCATCAGTTCAGAGCATCCCTTTGCCTTCATGGCTTCATCCCTACCAGTGATGATCACACTGACCCTGATGGAGGCTACACGATTGTCCCTGCATTTGGAGATCATAACCTTGCTCAAGGTCACTTCGTAACTAGGTAGATGAGCCAGGATTCGGACCCAGGCCTGTGCTCTCGTCTTTGAGACTCTCTGACTCAGACCCAGCTTCTTCTCTTGCTTCTTTCACCCTAGCTATGAGGGGTTTTTTTGTGGGTAGGGCATGGGTGCAAGAGGCACAGCATTTAGGCACTTGTCCTGTCCCTATTCTGCATGAGCAGGGTATCTGTTCCTTAAGCCCTCGTGGTACAAGGTGTGACCCAGGCAGGGGATGGATGAGAGAGCAGCTCCATAATCAGACAAAGCAATAGCCACTCCTAGCTCAGCCCGGACCAAGCACATCACTCCTACTCTCTGTACTCTCTGAGCTACCATTTCTGCACCTCTGAGACAAGGGTTTCCCCGCCCCCCCCCCCCATTTCATCTACATGATACGAAATTCAATGAGATGCTGCTTATGAAAACGTACCACGATGCATGTTGCCTCTGACACAGGCTGCTATTCTTGTCAGGGAGGAGTCAGAGAAAGAAAGTCAAGCTTATCTTTGCTTTCCCATGAGAAAATGAGGAGAGATGAGCTGGGACAACAGCTCGCTCTGACTCCTCATTCTCCTTCCTTCCCTTAGTGGAGCTCTCACACACGCTGCCATCACCCTGCCTCTGTAAGCTTGCCTCTCCTCCCAACTCCCAACTAGACCAGAATTACTCAAACTACTGCCTAAGTCATCAGCACAAACCCTCATGGACTAACTTGAATGCCCCACAAATGTTGGAGTCAACATTTGTGTAGTAGCAATTTTCACGTAAGAATTCATCCTCTTCAAATAACATGGGCCAGGAGTCTGGGCATGATTTTCCTGGGAGCACTGGTCCTGGAGCTGTCGCAGACTTTAGGGAGGTGTGGTCCAGGGCTGTGGGCATCAACCATCCCTGAACTCCACCAGAAGGACTCACTCCCGAAACAAACCAGAGTGCTTAGCAAGATTTGTTTTTAGTTACTTCTAGAGATCTTCTTTGTTGTATAGACCTCTCTAGAGAGCATTTCATAACTTTCTTGGATGTGTGTGTGTGTGTGTGAGAGAGAGAGAGAGAGAGAGAGAGAGAGAGAGAGAGAGAGAAAGAGAGAAATAGAGAGAGAGAACCAGCAAGCGGATGCTAACAAGAGAGTTGCAGTCCTTTGTAATTGAATCATGGGGTGACATACCATTACCTTGACATACCATTACCTTTGCTGAATTCTGTTCATTAGAACAAATCACTAGGTACAGCCCACACCAGGCAGAGGGTGGATTCCAAGACGGTGAATATCAGGAGGTAGGGATCCATGGGAGCCCTGTCAGCTGTTGCCTACCACACTTGCAGAGGCAGAGGGGAGAGGGAGAGAAGCAGGTGGAGAAGTAGAGAGAAGAGAAAAAAAGGAGGAGGAGGCAAGGGGTTAGTCAGCAGCCATTGATTGGATGTGGACAGCTTCTAATTCTGGTGAGAGGTATGCAGCCCCTGACAAGATTCCTCCATGTGGGTGACTGTCAAGATGGGAGTAATGGGGGTGGAAACACACACCCAGAGATGATGACATACTAGTCATGGTGGCTCCTCAAATCCCTAAGCATGAGGAGATTGACTCTGACAAGGAGGACGCTGACGGAGGTGGTATAACTTGGGGTGAGGCTAACTGGGGAGAGTGAATAGCAGGTGCAGGAGTGAGGAATGATGTAGGAGGAGACTGAGAGCCATCTTTGGTCAAAAGGACTCCCAACTTGCCACCCAGCTGACTTCCAGGAGGGCCATGGTGGGAGACCACACCATCATGGCAGCCTGCGCATAGCAGCAGGGAAGGGAAGGCGAGGTTTCCTGTGGACACTGCCTTGACATCTCTGGATGCTTGAGTGGAGGCAGGATGAAGTCAAGTCAGAATCAAGAAACCTGGCTTCCCAGTCCCTGGCTGTTCCATAGGACTAACAGGTAAGAAATCACACCAACGCAGAAGTTGTGGCATGAGACAGGAAAGAAGGAAACGAAGTGGGAATGGGGCCACGGGAGGGAAAAGACTGAGTACCAGTTACACAGCACTATAGGGTTTCATGGGTGTCGCTTCAGACCTTATAAATGAATGAGTTTCAGTATCATCCCAATGGCAAAACAAAAACCTCTACTCATTTCTCCCCAGACACTCACTCTTCCAGCAACTACCACTGTTTTCACTGAGTCTGGGGCTTGTTATATTCAACAAGTAAGAAAATAGCGCTTTCATTATTGTTGTATCACTTGTCACCTGTCATCCCGTTGATCATAGATTTGCTCGAGTGGGTGCCAGTAACGTCTCCATCCATCCCTGTCGCTGCTAGTGTAGACCAATGGCATCTGCTCACTCCAGAAACATGAGAGACCATCGCAGTAAATTAAGATCATGAGATGAAGTTGAAGGCTATGTATGTCTGTCCTAGGTCAGCCGGAAATGGGATGGGAGTGGGAAACTGGGTTCCCTGCTTTCATCCATCCTTTGACTCTCCCAAACTCCTTGAAACACTTAGAGTTAGAGAAAAGATTTCTCTCCTATTATAGTCCTTTCCTTCCCATTTCTTCCATCAAAACTTACCAGCCGTGTGTTGCAGTCTCTCCAATGGGGCTCTCTACTCTATTATATCATAAAGTGGTAGCTCTCAGACGTTTGAATTTCGAGTAGTAGTGCGTTTTCAATGTTGTAACTTCCTTCTTGAAAGAAAGACATAGATCCTGAGAGAGAGAAAAGACAGCTCTCAACAAGGAAGCGGGAACTCTATTATCAGGCAAATGCCTTTTAAAAATGATCTCATCAACGACATGTTTGTGTGTTTTACGTTTCTGTTTTTCCACTTGGAGGAAGAAAGTGTTGGCTTATGTCAAGGCAGCCCTGGAAATGTGACCATTTAGACATTTTGAGAAAAGTTCCTGCACCAACTTTATTATTATTATTATTACTATTATTTTGGTATCAAGACACTGCCTTTCAGGAGCTGTGATCATGGACAATACTGTGCTGCAGTATTTATTATTGGTTTGAAAACATCTCATGGAAGAAAAAGCACATTCCACCGCTATGTTGAGCACGGGCTAACTGCCGGACCTGTGAAGTTGAAGGAAACTCGGGTTAGGTTATTTATTCCCTTCTCAAATTCAGTACCCCTAGGATTCCTCAGAATGTGTTAGCAGGGGAAAGAAAATGGTCTGGGCTGGTGACAAAGGAGGATGGAGAAAGAACGGCAAGTGAGAAGGAAGAGTAGCAAGTGGACAGCGAGGCCAGAGGAGCCGCGTGTGCACGGGCAGAGGGAGGTGCTGGGAAGAGCGTTGTTTTTTCTGTCTCCAGATGGCACAGTGCTTCGATGTCACCTTCTTCCATCCCCAGAAGAACTTCAGAAGGTGACTATTTTGATCCTCATTCTACGATCTAAGCAGCTCCGGAGGAAAAGCCATTTGCTGGGGATGCCATAGAAGAGGCAGGCTCTGGGCTGGAATCTAGCAGCCCTGCCTGACGGACAAACCTGGGGAACTCAAGAACTTCCCCAGAAAGTCTGCAGGAGTATCCCATTCTTTTCTTGGGAGGGGTCACACCCAAAGATGCTCAGGGGTTATTCCTGGCTCTGCACTCAGGAATTACTCCTGGTGGTGCTCAGGGGACCATATAGGATGCTGGGAACTGAACTCGGGTCTGTCGCGTGCAAGGCAAATACCCTCCCCCACTGTGCTATCACTCCAGCCCTGAGTTTCCCATGCTTAACCAGCCTCTCTGTGCTGGAAAAGAAGGCAGGTGGGAATGAGAGCCGCAGTGGGTCTGCCAAATCCAACAGGTTCCATCTGAATCCCATCGGAAAGAAGTTTTAGTCTAAGTATGCCCTATCCGTAAGACATATCCATATGTTTTTTTAACTCGTTTATTTAAAATTCCAATTTCACTGGTGGTCTTATATTTGTATTTACTACATGGGGCCACTTATCAAGAAGCAACATATTTCCATTTCCATTCTAACAGGAACTTTCAGCGCTTCAGAGTGATCTTAGTAGAAAGTTCTTGCCTCCATGAAACCGCAAACTCTAAGATTGCCAAGCTGAAATTGGATTTCAGTGAAACAAGATGGATTTAAGTTATTCCCTTCCAGCACCCACCCTACCGCAGTCTTTCAGGGCCTGTCTATTTATTTTACTCCAGGTTGGGATTTCTTGGATGGAGAATGTCAAGGAACAGACAGCTTGACATGAGCTTGTGTCCCTGAAAGGGCAGAGATAGTGAGAGGTGAGGTCCAAGAGTCTTAGATCTTCCCAGCTTGAATATTCCACCACCCTATGGGAGTATACTAGGGCTGCCCATTCTGCTCCTCATTTCTCAGGGCAGCTGACCTCTCCTGACCCCCAGAATCCCATATGGAGGCAGGATGTGCCCCACGGAAGGGGAGAGAGAGGGGTGTGTGTGCAACCCAGAACCAGACTTATTTTATATAAGCACCACCAGAACTTGTCTTTCTTCTCTTCTCCCTGCTATTTGACAAACAAGAGACACAGAAAGCAACGCCAAGTGGAATTTTATCTTGAACCATTCACTAAAGGATCAAATTGGGGCTATTTTTGAAGCAATGAGAAAGAGTGGCTTCTTTCTCTTTTTCATTTCTTGGTCCATGAGTTAAAAAAAAAGTAACAGTGTGAAGGGGGAAATGCTTATGGAGATGGAAGCGTCAGAAATCCCCTACTGATGGAAGAAGTAGAATCAAGGGGGCTGGAGCGATAGCACAGTGGGTAAGGTGTTTGTCTTGCATGCAGCCAACCTAAGTTTGATCCCCAGCATTCCATATGGTCCCCCAAGCACCGCCAGGAGTAATTTCTGAGTGCAAAGCGAGGAGGAATCCCTGAGCATCACTGGGTGTGGACTCTCCCCACAAACAAACAAACAAACAAACAAATAAGCAGAATCAAACCTTTTGGATTAATAAAACCTAATGGTCTTCTGCTTCATTACATGTCATTTTTGTTCTACCATTTCCTGCCATGCTCTCCCTAAAAATGCCCATCTAGGATTTTTGTATGTTTGGCCCTGTATTGCAGAGGCCATGATTGTCCCCCGCCTTGCCCCCACTCAGGTTTGGAGGTGGGAGGGGATGATTCTCAGGCCAACCCTTAAACCAACTGCTTGGGAATGTGGTGGATGGAAGCCTGTTGGCAATTATCATGTCAGATTATCTTCCGACAATCCCAGCAGAGAAATACTGTTCTCCGTGCTTCCAGATACAGAAATGAACCACACAGGGGAAGCAGCGATGGGGGGGCGGGGGTAAGATGAAGGATTTGGGGAGTTGTGGCCCATGGATGGGAGTTGGAACGGGGAGATTAATGCTGCTAATTTGACACTCCCTGAAAGATTGGGTTGACTCACGAAGGTTGTACTTTCTGCCTTCAGAATTACTCATTTCTACTCTAATAATATTCAAGCCCAAGCTGCTATTCTCATGTGGGTAGTTTTCTTTATTCCTTCCTTCCCCTGGGATGATGTCAAACAAATGAAAGCTTCCCACTTGCCTGACATCTTCGAAGAAATCAGCCAAATAAGGCACAAGGCTCATTAGGAAAATAGAAGTTTGGGTGTGCAGAGTAGAGGCGTGAAAGGACATGTTTTGGCTGGGCAGTGTTGGGGTTTGGGATAAAGATAGGGTCCTGGTTTCTCACCCCAACACTCTATCTACTCCGAAGAAGCCAGAGGAAGCCATGGCGAGTGGGGGGCTTTTGAAATATGCCTGAGTCATTCAGTTCCCTCTTGCTGCCAGGCTTTCCCACGAAGAGTGGATCAGAGCCTAAAATCACAAAAGGAAGAAGCAGGGTAGTACAGGTTCTGGTGAAGGGGGGAAAAGTCTAGGTAGCCATGATCAGTGATAAGAATTCACTCATGGGGGATTGTAGCAATAGCACAGCAGGGAGGACGTTTACCTTGCAAGCAACAGGCCCAGGGTTCAACTCCCAGCATCCTATATGGTCCCCTGGGCACTGCCAGGAGTAATTCCTGAGTAAAAAGCCAGGAGTCACCCCTGTGCATCACCAGGTGCGACCCAAAAAGCCAAAAAAAAATTCACTCATGTCCAAGAGCAGGGGTTAAGGCACTTGCCACATTCGTGGCTGACAGTGCTTCTATCTCTGCTACTGCATCTGATCCCCGAACACTGCTTGGTGTAGCTCAAACTCTCCCCTCCCTGAAAAGAATCCATTTATTTCTTCTCCTGATTATTTATGTAATCAGTAATATGTGTGGAGTCCCATCAAGCATGAGGACCAGTTAGGAGTTTTGAATGATGGGAAGAGAGTTGATCTCTTCCAACAAAGAACTTAGTGGATGGGAGGGGTGCAGAGAGCTCCGAGTGATGGATGAGTTATATATCATCCATTATGTAATTACAATGGAGGCAGGGCAGGCAATTGTTTCAAAGGAGGGTGTGTCATCCCACAGGAGGGGGGATAGTGAGTTGGATTAACAAGGCCGAGAGTCAGTGGAGGAAGAAAAGAACAGAAAGGAGATGGAGTGTGGAGGCTAGAGAGGTCAGTTCTCCCTCCCCCCCTCCCCCCGCCATGACTGGACCTTGACCCTCCCCGCAGCATGTGTCATGTTCCCAGCCCTCACCCCTGGCAGGCTGAGTCACCATTTACAGCCTCTAGTGAGCCTTTCCTGCAGCAGAGATAGGATGCAAACTCAACAGTTCTCTCCAGAGGGCGCTCCTGAGCAAGTCAAGCAAAACGTTTCCCAAGCCCCTTGGGACTTTCCCTCACCCCTAGCCCTCTGCTTTCCAAAAGAATACAAATGCCTCTGTGGGACATTGCAGTGCTTCCCAGGGCTTCAGATTTTTTGATTCTCCCCATGGCTCCCCCCGGGAGCAGAAAAGAGATTTTCTCCTCTCCTCTCTCCTTGGCAAATTGTCCCAGCCTCCCTTCCGCCCTGGTCTGGGAGCCTTCTTGCTCCCCTCTCCTCCCCTGGATTATTCACATTTAACTTCCAAGACCCGGCTCAGTCCTTGTCTCCTGTAAGAATCTTTCTGTAATTCCCTACCCTAGGCCCATGTCCCTTTCCGGAAGTTCTCCTTAGAGTGTCTTAGTCCCACTGAGATCAGACTCTGCCTCTATGGAGCTTGGCCCCCTTCCCCTGACTTGTGAGTTCCCTGAGGGTAGGAGAAACCTTCTATTTATTTCTTTATTTTTATAATTTAGTTGCCATGAAATTGCGAAGCTATAATTGGGCTCCTGGCCTACATTGATTCAGCACCAATCCTTTCACCAGAGCCCACATCCCTACACCAATTTCCTCCTTCATTTGCCTGCACCCACCAGTCTGCCTCTACGAAGGACACTTGTTCAGATAGAAGTTTTGGCATTGTGGCTTGGAGGACTGTTGCTGAGAGTTTCAGACATAACAATGTATCACCTTTCCGCACCACCTCCTCCTCCTTCCACTGTAGATGCTGCCCCTCCCTGCCCTATCCCCTTTCCATTGTCTTTGGACATTGGTTCTTTCACCATCACAGCAGTTCCTTGCGTACCCCCCATAGGAGAGCATTCTTTCTGTGTGGCTCTCTCTCCCTCTGAGACCTTCTATGCAGACCCAGAATCCCAGGAGCTGGGAATTTCAGGGATGACCAGGCAGTAGTTTCCAGATAAAAGAATGACTTGCCTGAACCTAGCCTTGAAATAAAAAAATCGAAGCTTTAGGTGCCAGAGGGACAGGGCATTTGCCTTGCATGCAGCTCACCCCGGCATCCCATATAGTCCTCTGAGCATGGCTATGAGTAATTCCTGAGTGCAGAGCCAGGAGTCACCCCCGAACGTCGCTGAATGTTTCCCCAAAAGAAAACAACAACAACAACAACAACAACAAAAATTGAAGCCTTTTGAAACTTCACTCATTTCCCTATCTGCAAACTTGAGACTCTCAGGGGTTAGGAAAACAAACCTGTGTTGGGGAGGGCTTGAGATCTTCTGCCTGAGAGAATCACCTGGTAGAGTCTCTTGGCTCTGCTTGGGCCAAGGTGGAACCTTAAGAACATCTTTGTAAAATGAGAACCCCAGGGTCCTAGTTGGTCAGCACCTAGGTGGACACCACAGTGGAGGCCTCCATGACTTCCACTTACCTTTGCCCCCATAACCAGGCTAAACCCCACCCCCACACAGCATATCTCTGTGCACGTGATGCATGTCCATTGGCGCATGCCCACTGCTTTCCCTTGTGGGTATGAAGAATGTTGTGAGAAATGACTACATATGTATAGACAGTTAGGGACCCCAACCCTCCTGGCCCCGAGCGCTTGCTCAAAGAGCCAAAGCAAGAACTAAATGTGGAAACATTCATGAAGTGCCTGCCTGGACTGGGAGAAAGGTTAAATGCCCAGAAATTATTCTGACTTTGGGGTTATCAGGGGCGGGCACAGAATGGAGCCTGCCTGAAAAGCAAACAAATTTTCAGGAGGAAAATGCTGTATTAACAACCATGGTCACATCACCCCACCTACAATTGATCTGTCTGGTAATTATTTCAGCAGCATCTAATCCGGGGGCGAGGCAGGAGGGAGGTGCTACCCTGTTCTGCCCCAGGATGTGTGGGGTTCAGGGGCACAAGGTCACCCTTGACTTTCTTGTTCTCCCCCTTTCTGAAACAAGCAAAGAGAGAAATCAAAGGTCCATAGCTTTTGTCTCCTGCTTCTTAGCATTCCATGGGAGAATTCAGTATTATTTTTGGTGGAAAAGCAACAGCCAAGACAAAGGATGCCACATTCAGAATTTGTACTCTCTCTTTTAAAAACAGAGGTACTGGAGGGGCTATGATACACACACACAGCATATGCACATGCGTGCACACACATGCACGCATACACAGGCATGCGTGTGCACACACACATACACGCAGGGGCATTGGATGAGCCATGACAAGAAAGAGTTGCTTTCAGATGTGAAGTCGGGAGACTGGAGCAATAGCAGAGCAGGGAGGGCATTTGCCTTGCACGTGGCAGACCTGGGTTCGATCCCCAGCATCCCATATGGTCCCTCAAGCATCACCAGGAATAATTCCTGAGTGCAGAACCAGGAGCAACCCCTGAGCATCGCCGGGTATGACCCAAAAAAGTAAAAAATAAAAAATAGATGCAAAGCTGGGTTCTCTTGGGCGAGTTTTCTTACTACCTTGCTCTTTAGAAATGTATCCACATGTAAGTCACAGGCTCTTAGTACAGAAGCTGGACGATTACATTGCAAATAGGCCAGATGTTGTGTCGCTTGTAAGGAAAAAGCCGAGATCCATGCCTCTGCTCCCAAAGACACTTGAGTCAAACTGCAGCTGTGTCTGCGCCGTTCTGGCTCCGGCAAAGGCAGTGTAGGGATATTGCAGTGCGCCCAGAACCTTAGTGCGTGAATATATAACATAGCATCTGTCTCACCTGTGCTCTTATTATTTACACTTTAAAAATTGGAATAATTTTGAGCATGAACTATTTTCAATAGAAGGACAAGCCATGAAAGTTGAACAGAAGTGAACGTACCAGTGGGGCAACAGGGGATAAAGATGCTAAAGATGGAGATGGAGAGGTCGTGGGGACAGTAATGGACAGAAGTATTATTATTATTATTATTATTATTATTATTATTTTGCTTTCTTGGGTCACACAGGCAATGCACAGGGGTTACTCCTGGCTCATGCAATCAGGAATTATTCCTGGCGGTGCTCAGGGGACCATGTGGGTTGCTGGGAATTGAATCTGGGTTGGCCACTTGCGAGGCAAATGCCCTACCTGCTGTGTTATTATTGCTCCAGCCCCAGAAGTATTAATTTTTAAAGATGATTATGGATGGGGAGAAGAGGGGGGACAGGATAGGATCTGACCAGATTCATCTTTAGGGTCATATCATAGCACTCATGAACCTATTAAATAAACTCCTGGATTAAGGTGAGATAATTTTAGCATAAATAAGGATAGTAACAGCCATAAATTAAAGCACATAAGAATATTTAAATCTATGAGTTCATCAAAAGGATAAAATATTTAATGGAGCCTTTAAAGGAATTTAGTGTGTGAAGTATGTTATAAACTAGTAAAGTGAAAGGATCAAGTATTTGGCTTTCTTTTTTTTTACACTAATGGTGTCCCGAGGTACTTAGCTAGTTGATGGGGGATATTTTTTTAGAGAACTTTTTCAGTTACTACATAAAAAATAAATGACAGCTCAGAATACCACCATTTTTCAGCCCCTAATACATGAATAAATTAGGCAAAGATCTTCAATGTCAGCTAGTATCACAAGAAAAGAAAAAAAATCATATATTATTAAATTTTGCTCCTGATGGAATTCCTTTTGAATTTAAAACTTACTAAACCTGTAAAGCCTGGCATCACTTAACAGGAAATAGAAGATGTAGAGAAAAGTTAGCAATGACAAAGGTATACATTCAGGAAAATATAGATTATGAAAAACCCTGCTAGACAAGCAACCAGGTTTCTTGTCAAAACAAAGTGGAAGAGGTGTGTGTGTGTGTGTGTGTGTGTGTGTGTGTGTGTGTTGAGTGATATATGATATAGGTATAAGGACTTAAAGATTCAAGGACACAGAGGTAAATCAGGGGCTGGGCTGGAGCACAGTGGGTATGGCATTTGCCTTGCACACGGCATACTTGGGTTCAATTCCCAGCATCCCATACAGTCCCCTGAGCACCGTCAGGAGTAATTCTTGAGTGCATGAGCCAGGAGTAACCCCTGTATATCCCCCGCGTATTGCCAGGTATGACCCCACAAAAAAAGCAAAAAGAAAAAAAGAAAAAAAAAGGTAAATCATCCAAGCATAATGGACCAGAGGGATAGTACAACAGGTAGGGTGCTTCTCTAGTACACGCCAATCCAAGTTTGATCCCAATATCCCATATGGTCCCCTGAGCCTGCCAGGAGTAAGCCCTGAGCATCACAGTGTGTGGTCCCAATACAAAACAAGATCATTGAAGCATCAGCATTTGAAAAGTCTTGAACAGCAAATTTCAGATAAGCATATGAACAACAATAAACCAACATTTAAAAGAAAATCAGGGGAAAGTGAACATTGGCTAAAGATTTGTTGTTGTTTTTGGTTTTGGGGCCACACTGGTGGTACTCAGGGCTTATTCCAGGTTCTGTGCTCAGCGATTGTTCCTGGGGCTGCTCAGTTGCTCAGGGGACTGTGGAGTCAGGGACTGAACTGTGTTTGGCCATGCATGAGGCAAGTCCCTAACCCCTGTGCTACCTTTCTGGCCCCTAACTCAGTATCCATAGATATTAATAAATCATTGTTAATTTTGTTTAGATAATATTGCAAATATACTTCTTAAAAAGAAATTCTGATTCTTTAGAGGTACACCCTGAAGTATTTGTAACTTATAGTTGGGATAATAAATGTCTTGGATAGATTAAAAATAATTTAGAAGTGTGAAAACATAGTAAGAGAAAACAAAGTAGATTATGGTAAGAGAAAACAAAGTATGATAATTGTTAAGACAGGGTTTCCAGGGGTTTACTAAATCAATCTCTTTACTTCTA
Source organism: Sorex palustris (assembly GCA_028565675.1). NCBI lineage: Eukaryota > Metazoa > Chordata > Mammalia > Eulipotyphla > Soricidae > Sorex > Sorex palustris. Next base: position 15,634 of record JAOXYA010388467.1, read on the forward strand.
TCTATGTTTACAACTTTTCGTAATAAAGTAATTAAGTGACTCATCTCTTACCAAATTCATTTAGAAAATGTATTAGGTATGAACTATCAGTACTGTCTTTCAACAGTGAAAGGTAACTAAAAATAAATGCAGTGACAGCGAAACATGACATTCTAGTAGTCTGAGCTCTGCATCCGAAGTCATTGTTGAAAGGTGGATTCTACTAACAAGATGTAGCCAAGACTTTTCAAGACAAGCACAAAACTGAGATTTGCTTCTGGAAGAAATCTAGTGACCAGGAAGTACATTGATGGAAGAAATTCGTTTCTCACCATCTATGGCCAGTTGCCTTGTCGTTATTTAATACACAGTGTACCTGGGTACCAGTTCTGGGGGAGATTCAGCCAGAGTTCCAAGAGTTCCGTAAATATCACATTGAGATATTATAGCTCTAACTTCCTCGACTTGCTTGAAACGAGCAGAAAAAATGGCCATTCTCTCATCTCCTGTTTGCAGTAACTTTCTCCCACATTAACTCATTCTCTGATCTCTGGCTTTCTCCGTACACTGCGAACATGGTCTCATCCTAGGAGAGTGCAGCTGTTATATTATTGGACATAGTAAGGAGTGATTTATCTTGCAGACCCTTGGGCTTTATGTGACTGGAGAAGGAGTTCTGGTTTATTCAGGGGGCATATAAAGCTCTTTCTGTCTTCTGGTGAAGAATCAACGGCCGAGGTGGGATGCAAATGAGACAGAAGGTAGAACTTCCAAGAAGTGAGGATTGATGAGGCCCTAGGAATGCAATCATTCTTTCTTCCCCTGAATGTCTCTATGAAGAAATACAGAATCCTGTCATTTGAATAGCTTACCGTGAGCCTGTTTAGAGGCACAAAGACAGACGAATTGGTCTCATTATCATATTTCCCATTTTCTTCGTAATTATCTGAATCACTCACTGTTCACTGGACTTTAGGTAATGGGTACCGACTGTCAAGTACTTTGATGTCCCTGCACGCTGATGGTGATTAGCCCCATTGTGTTTCAAGGAGCCCCGGCCACAGATGAGCAATGCGGTGACTCAGGGTAACATAGGGATGCCAGGGAGGTGGGATTGGAGCTGCCCCAGGAGGGAGTTTAGGAACTATTTTTCTGAACTGGAGGGACAGACTCCTTGGATCATTCTGCAAGAGTGCATAAGAATATCCTGATCTGAAAATTCTGATATGGTCTTTTGCAGTTATGACACCAGTTTCTTATGTATCTGTGTTTGTGGGTTCCCCACCCTACTAAAACAATTTTCAGGGACCAACAGAGGATGGTAAAATCCAGCTCAATTCTGACACTTGCCTACCCAGAGAGAGTGCCAGACGCTGTGGCGAGGGCCTCTATCCCCCAAGGTGAGCCCCCTCCATCCCTACTTCAAATTCCAGTTGCAAGTCCAGGTACTTCTGAACAACTGTCTATAAATCAAAGGTTCCCGTGAATACCACCTGGAGGCCAGCTCATTTGCTAATGCACCTCCTGGATCTCAGGGAAACATTTCACTTACTGGACTTACTGATTTCTTAGAAAAGGATGAGAAGAAAGTACAAAGCTAAGCGTCTAGACAGAGACACAGAGAGAGGAGAAATGTAGAGATTTCAATTTTTTCTATTGAGTCACTGAATACCCCACCCACATGGCAGAGCCTGGCAAGCTATCCGTGGTGTATTTGACATGGCAAACCCAGTAAATACAATGGGTCTTATTCCCCTGACCCTGAATACAGCAGCGTTGAGAAGGATGTGGAAGGAGAGGCTAATAAAATCTCAAGGCCGAACTAGGCTGCCAAAACAAAGAAGGACAAAAATGACTGTCTGTACTTTCAACGCACGTATGCTGGCATCTGATGCATCCATAGAGGACCTGATGGTACAAGCACAAAAGATCAAGTACGACATCATTGGTCTGACCGAGATGAGAAAGCATCAATCGCATCACGCCGTTTTCGACACTGGAGAAGAACTGTTCCTTGGAACATGAGACGAAAGAGCCATTGGTGCTGTCGGTGTCCTTGTCAACACAAACTTAGCCATGAGCATTGATTCATTTGAATGCCTAACATTACCTGAATCAAACAATTACACTTGAATAGATGTGACTCACTGCCAGAAGTTTCTCTCTTTGTTGTCTACGCACCAACATCCAATTATGATGAAAGAGAAATTGAGAAGTTCTACATGGAGCTGGAGAAGTTCTATAAAGAAGACCA
>JAOXYA010388963.1:0-17861 GCA_028565675.1 Sorex palustris
AGAGAGAGAGATAGAGATGGATAGAGAGAAGAGAGAGAGGGAGGGAGGGAGGGAGAGAGGGTGGGAGAGAAACTGCACACACAGATCTCAAGCATGGGAAGGAAACAATGCCCATCTTGTTAGACAAAGGAGAAGGGAGGGAGGGGCGGGAAGCAGGGAAGGAGGAAGTTGCCAAGACCAGGTGCCACATCCACTCCAAGTGGCCTAGAATCGGGCAGGGCATATGCCAGGGCACAAGTGTTCCCTGTGCTGGGACAAAGGGGGAGGGGCAGGGCTTGGGGGAGAGACCTGGGGGGCAAGGGTGAAGGGCCACGTGCGTGGGTGGGTCGGGGGGACTGCAGAGGAGGGGAGTGACAGGTGGACCTGAGACGGGGGAGGGGTGAAGGAAGGCAGAGTCCAGACGTGGGGGGAGAAACATGCACAGAGTGGCCTCAGGCCCGAGACCACCAAGCCCAAGTGACCCCACGTGGAGGGGGACTTGTGAGCCCCTACACCCGAGCTGGCCAGGCAGAAGGAAATGTCCAGGAAAGGTCAGGAGCCAGGCAAAGAGCACCAGGGACCACAGGCCCCCTCAGCAGGCAGCTGCCGGGGCAGGGGTCTCCCCCTGTATTCCCAGAGCCCTGCGTCCACACGGAGCGTCCACATGGAGCATCCACAAGGAGCGTCCACATGGAGCATCCACACGGAGTCTGAGCAGATTGTCCAAGAACAGCTCGGCACTTGCTGCGGAGGTCGGCAGGGAGGCTCGAAAAGCAAAAGGAGAATTCTGTGTGCCTCTCTGCAGAGCACAGAGCGGGCCTGCTAGGAAATGACTCATCTGTAATTGGCGCCTGAGCTGGCTCAGAAACCTTGAAAAAATAACTACCAGCTTGGCTTGAGGCTGTCCTTTGCCAGCAGAGAGCCGCACCAAATTAGGGCGAGCTCCGCAGAGCCGCGGGGGTTGAGCCCAGAGCAGGCTTTTGGGAGCAGGGGGCTGGCCACGTGAATAACCGCTCTGCCCAGACCTTTCCGAAATCCCTCCTGGAATTCGCCTCGCAGCGGGCTCATGAGTCACTTAGGGAAAACCTAAGACTGGAGAAACAAAGGACAAAGGTGGGGGTGTCAGACCAGCAGATGAGATGCGCGGGGGAAGACACAGAACACATGCTCACAGCTCACGCCACCGCCACCAGGGCACCTAAGCTAGAATAAAACACAATTCAGTGTAGAAAGAAAACGTTCCGGGAGGAGTCAGGTCTGTGCAATGCCGGGAAGTACGTTCCCTCTGGGGACTAGAGCACTTCTGGTGGAAAACCATCAAAACAGTGCTAAAGGTAGCAGAGAAAATGCAGACACTGCAGGGGAAGGAATGTGGCCATAAATCAGATGTTTGACGTGCCACAGGCCACAGATGGTCTGGGAAGGTCTGGGAAGGTCAACAGATTGGGGGCAGGGAGCACGGGCCCCACCTGGCGATGCTCGGGAATCTCCTGGCAAGGCTCAGGGGAGACCATAAGGGGTGCCGGGCTGGAACCAGGGTCAGCTGCATGCAAGGCAGGCCCTGTCCCCCCACCCCGGGTCTCTCTCCGGTGTCCAAGTGATGAGGAGTAAGAATGACGTCCTGGTCTCAGAGTCTGCTTTGGGGAGCGGATGCCCAGACCCCCTCTGTGACAACCCTACTGTGCCCACCACCATCTGGCCATACACACGGACATAACTATGGAAACAGGCCGCGGTGAGACTCCAGGGCAGAGTTTCAGCAGGAAGCGCCATCAGGCTGCCTGTGAGGGAGAGGAAGCAGCCAAGACCCCAGACTTGCTGGAAATATGTGGGTGTCGAGGGAAGCTGATCTGTGTTCTGACCACTGTGAAGGCTGGCGACTGGTGGCAAACTCAGGCTTGTTTGACCCTCCCAATGGTCACATGCCAGGATGTTTTTTGTTATCCCAACAGAACCACCCAGACTGTGACGTGAGCTGACCCCCTCCACTCCAAGGCCCTGCTCCCTCTTCAGTCTGCGGCCCTCCCAACCCTTGCCAGGAGGTGCTTTGCATTCAGATCCTCTCACTTTGCATGTCAGCAAAGTTCAGCTGCAGCAGCAGGTATCTATCCCGCTCCCCTGCATGCTCAATAAGGTTCCACTGCGGATGAGGCACGCTGCGTATCCGCAAGGTCTTTCCCCGCTGGCTGCGCTGCAGACTCTGCCGCGTCTGGGGTAAACATTTTAATGCTCCTGTGCATACATTAGGGTAGAACTGGAGGCTCTTGGGCAATCAAAAATTCCCGTCTTTGAGGAAACAACTGGCTGTTTGCCTGGCGGCTGCGCCATATGGCAAATGTCCCCGAAAGACAGCGGAGACCCAGCCCTGCAGGGAGCTGCGGGGAGAGGGATCCCGTGCCTGATAGAGGGCATGAGCCGTGTGTGCAGAAACGGTCACTGGCTTTCCATGTCTTTTCCCTGTTGGGGGCTGCTGTACTCGGGTATCGAGCTCCCACTGGCAACATGATGGGGACAAAGCTGCGATGTTGGTTTACAAACCAGGGAAGAAGGAACGGCCACAGAGCAGACGCATCCGAGGCAGTGCCACGGGCCTGGGTACTGTCCTGGGACCCGACCCCACTGCTGGGGCCCTCCACACCCACAGAGCTTCCCACAGAACCATTCTGGCTCAGAGATCACTGTCACTGCTTGGGCAGTGTGGACAGCTGGTCCTGTGGGAGGGAGTGGAGAGAAGGTCTGGCGCCTCATTTGGGCACAAATCTGTGCTGGGAGAAAGAGCGTGTCTGTGCGTGTGCATGTGCATATGTGCATGTGTGGGTGTGTGTACACACGTGTGCATATGTATATGTGTATGTGTGTACATGTGTGCACACATTGTGCATGTGTGCGTGTGTGTGCGTGCATGTGTATGTGAGTACGCATGTGTGTGCATGTGCTGTGTATGTGTGTCTGTGCGTCTGTGTGTACACACATGTGTGCACACATGTGCGTATGTGTTTGGGTATATGGGGGGAGTCTACTTTTTTCATTTTTGTTTTGACTTCGGGGCGACGCCCAGCAGTGCTCAGGGCTCACTCTGGGGCCCTGCAGGGTGCCAGGACGGAACCCCTCTTGGCCTTGCCCCACCCCTGTACTGGCCCTACATCATCTCCCCGGGGGATCTGAGTGTCCAGAGAGCATGGGGACAGCAGGGCCTCCCACGTGCTCCTGTGCCCTGTTTCCCGGGGGGCCCTGCAAGTGAGCTGGCAGCCCCTGCCTCTGCGACCTCAGCGCCCCCTCCAGAAGTAGCCCCGACTGCATGCCCATCCCTCTGGTGACCCTGCAGCTGCCTCCTGGCCAGCCCCGCCTCCATGAAGGGAGGCCTGAGAGGACAGCACCCCCAAACCAGGCTCTCAGCATGGAGCCCCACTCCACTTATGGGGGTCCAGGCAGACTCAGCGTCTAGCCAGGCTATGAGCGGAGTGCCCCCAGCCGCAGAGGTCCTTTTCCTCTTGCGTGCTCTCAGGCACTCAGGGGACGCTGGCCAGCAGGGTCAGTACATCGAGAGGGTGAGGGCTGGGGCAGGGCAGGTGCAGGCGTGCGTTGGCTGAGGAACTCGGGAACTAGACCCTCTACCCTGGCCTGTTCACTTCTGGCTGGACCAAGCTCCTGCTGCCAGAGCTGGCCATGTCTGGGTTGCCAGGGAAGGTCCAGGGCAAAGGCACAGCAGGAGCTTCCAGTGGGCAGGTGGGTGTGAGTCTGCAAGAGGGATGCAGCTGCTCCCAAGGTTGGCCCTGGGACCGCGGGGGGCTGTGACTGGCACAGCCATGGCACAAGCACTGACCAGCATCTCCCCAATGCCCTGTCGTTTGCTATAAGGACACCTGAACCATGAGGGGCGAACAGCTGAGCTGCTGGACAGCTGGATGGAGCGAGGTGGTCCATGAACAGACAGCAGCGAAGCCACGCACAGCCATCCAGCGCCTGCCCTCAGGACCCAGTGGGCACAGGAGGTGAAGCGACAGCCTGGCGGCTCTGGGCATGATGCAGGAATGATGCTGAAGACAAGAGTGACCACATCAGTGTTCCCTCTAGAAGGCTGGGCATGTGCCAGCGAGGGGAGCATAGGCACTGAGGCTGCTAGGGGACCCTGAGCCTACCAGCACCATCTTACTGCCGCAGAACACGATGCTCATCACAGCACTGTGGCCACTGTGAACAGTGGGCACACGCCTGGGACTTGGTGTCAGACTCTTCTCCAAAGTAACAGGAAATAAAACTGTGGTGCTGCAGACACTTGTCCCCATGCCCACGGCAGCCTGAGTCCCAACAGCCGGAATCTGGACACAACCCGAGGGCCTGAGACGCCTGGGGAAAGAGGCAATGGCGCATCTACACAAGGCAACACTCAGCCACCAGAAACAGGAAGTCCTGAAGCTCGCTCACACACAGATGGACACGGAGAGCCATGCTGAGTGAAATGAGTCAGAAGGAGAAGGACACACAGAGAGTATCACACTCATTTGCAGGATATTAAAAAAAAAATGTGTAGACTCTTACCCAAGGGCAGTAGAAACGAGGGCCAGAGGATTGGCCGATGGTTGGAAACATGCCACAAAAGGTGACTGGGGGGTTGGGGAAGGGCAGTTAGGACAGAGAAGGGCCCACTGACCATGATAGCAGGAAATGATCAGTCTGGATAAGAGATAAAGAAAGACACATGATACCCTCTCAGCAAACCACAATGCCCGAAGGAGAGAGAGAGAGTGAGCAAGAGAGAGAGAAAGAAAGAGCGAGAGAATGAGTAAGCAAGAGCAGGAGTGAGAGAGCAAGAGAGCGAGCGAGTGAGAGAGTGAGAGAGAGAAAGAGAGAGAAGAAAAGTGTCTGCAATAGAGGCAGGCTTGGAGGAGGGGGGCCAGAGGAAAACCGGGGACACAGGTGGTGGTATATTTGCACTGGTGAAAGGACGGATGTTAGAACATCCTATGACTGAATGCAATCAGAAACAACTTTGTAACTGTGTATCTCACAGTGATTCAAATAAAAAATATATAAAAAATAAACACAGTGTTGCAATAAAATGAGACACGCAGGTCAATGGGGCAGAAGTGAAAGGCCAGGAATAAACTCTCAGGCTTCTTGACTCTAGAAACAGGAGTCATTCACGGGAGGAGAGAGCAGTGGGTGGTGCTGGGCAGCTGCCACAGGAGAGGGCAGCGGGGCTGTCCGCAGTGGAGGGGGGAGGCTAGACAGAGTGAGGGGGTGGCTGGACAGATTGAGGGTGGAGGCTGGACAGAGTGAGGGGGTGGCTGGACAGATTGAGGGTGGAGGCTGGACAGAGTAAGGGGGTGGCTGGACAGATTGAGGGTGGAGGCTGGACTGTCTGATGGGGGAGGCTGGACAGTGGGAGTGAAGAGGTTGCGCAGAGCCATGGGCACCAAGCTCCCAGGGCTGAGCCCACTGAGCTGAATGGTTTCAACTCGTCTCATTTTGAGGGGGAAAAATAGTGCCAAGGCATAGGTGCTGCCCTCGCCCACAGCCATGTGGGGTTCTATCCCAGCGCCCCAGAGGGAGCCTCGCCAGAGGGGACCCTTCAGAGCAGAGACAGGAGTAAGCCCTGCTGGGTGTGGCCCCACAACAAAACCCATCAGCCCAGTCACGTTTTGAAACAAACGGGTCGGGCAAGCTCACATAACGGCTTGAGCTCACTGATCCCGAGCCGCCCTGGGCGGAGAGAGGGAGACTCACCTCGTAGATGAAGTACACCTTGGCGCCCACATAGATGCCCATGCGAACCACGGCGCGGACGGCAGCATTCATGCCTGGGGATGACAGAGTGGGGGGTCAGGACACGGGGCACCCTGTGGGGAGGAGGCGGCCCCCTTGCCAGCAGCACCCCAGACCAGGTGAGGACCCCCAATTCTGATGCCTCAGCCTCGCACCCAGAGTCCAGCACGGGCAGCAGTGGGCCTCAGGGGGGGCAGGACCACACCTTGGCAGCTGACCTGATACGGGCGGAAGCGAGGGACAGGAAGGGCTGGTCCAGGGACGAGAGCGGTGAAGCCCTGACATACCGCACGCGGACTCTGCCACACTCCCCCCCGGGCTGTGCCGAGGAGGGTACACAGAGAGGGCAGAGGCTTGCAGGAAAGCCATGGAGTCACCAGGACCCCAGAACTTCCAAAGGCCTCTGGTGATGGATGCTTGGGAGGTGCAGGAAGAGGGTGAGAGAAAAGGCACATCCCGGGCAGCCAGGAGAGGCCAAGGGGGTGCCATCCAAACCAGCTCCAGACACAAACCAGTTCCTGTGACAACTCACAGGTGGACACAAGAGAGTGCCCAGAGCCAGCCTCAGGGTGGCAGGGAGGGAAGGGCGGGTGCTGTATGAGGAAATGTGGGTACTATGTGTGAGTGAGGAGACATAGGTGTTGTGTGAGGAGACAAATGTGCCATGTATGAGGAAATGTGGGTGCTGTGTGGAGACATGTGTGTTGCATGAGGAGACATGGGTGAAGAGATGTGGGTTCTGTGAGGAGATGTGGGTGCTGTGTGAGGAAATGGGTGCTGTGAGGAGACGTGGGTGCTATGTGTGGATGCGGGTGCTGTGTGGAGATGTAGGTATGCTGTGTGTGGGGAAATGTCATTGTGAAGAGACATGGGTACTATGTGTGGAGTTGTGGGTGCTGTGTGTGGAGATATGGGTTCTGAGTGTGAAGAGACGTGGGTGTTGTGTGTGGATGTGGGTGCTGTGTGAAGAGACGTAGGTATGCTGTGTGTGGGGAAATGTCAGTACTGTGTGAAGAGACATGGGTACTATGTGTGGAGATGAGGGTTCTGAGTGTGAGGAGACGTGGGTGCTGTGTGTGAGATGTGGGTGCTGAGTGTGAGGAGACGTGGGTGCTGTGTGTGAGATGTAGGTGCTGTGTGAGGAGATGCGGGTGCTGTGAGATGTGGGCGTTGTGTGAGGAGATGCAAGGAGAGCTGAGTGGCTACACTCTCCGTGTCAGGCCTGAGCAGAGGCTTAGTTGTTTTAGCTGTTGTCACTAAGGCCATGGCGACCCGCCTTTCTTCTCTTAGCTGCTGTGTCACTGCATCTGCACTTCTGCTGTGGTTTTTATTAAGGAATTCCTTCTGTGAGAAATCAAATGCCCCCAGCCTCCTCCTCTCTGGAAAAGGCGACCAGACCTCAGGGAGCAGTGTTGGCCACAAGCCAGAGTCAAAGAGCCCCTCCCAGGCCAGAAGCTCAAGGAAGATGCGTTCCCCATGGTGTGCGGGGACAGATACCCTGTTCCTGCCCTACCCCCACATTCCCATGCAAGAAGGCGGCACTGGGTCAGGGTGGTTGGGGTGGGTTGGGGTGGGGCACTCAGTCCCACGTACCCAGATCCCTGTTCTGGAAACTTTGTTTACACCGCAAGTCATCTGTAAGGAAAATGATGTTCCTGATAGTTCAGGCTCCTCTGCTTGGACCTGCCAAGTGCCTGCCCCGCCCCCCAAGTGCTCAGTGCTCAGTTCACACCCTCCACCATCTCCATGTTTAACCTCGGGATCCGCACTCAGGGAGGTTGATCTGGACCCACAGAGTCTCCATCCGGCACAGAAGCAGAACATGAGCTCACATCAGAAAACACTCGACACACCTTGTCCTATGTGCCCTGGAGGTCTCCAGAAAGCAGCCTGGTCTCGGAACTCAGGAATAGGAGCGACAACCCTGGGTGCTTCCTGTGCTGGCACCCTTGGGACTCCAAGCTGCTAAGCTGGACTTTTCTGCCTCAGACTCATTCTCAAGACTCTAAGTCAGTGGAATCGGGATCATAAACATACACGGGATCTTTATCAACCATCCATGCTTCCATCCATCCATCCATCCATCCATCCATCCTTCCCCATTCATCACCCATCACTCATCACCCATTCATCCATCCATCCATCCCTCATCCATCACCTATCATTCTTCCCTCATCTATCCATCTACCCATCTACCCCGAAACTCACCACCCATCTATTCATCATCCACCATCATCTGTCCATCCATCCACATCCATCCATCCATCCCCACCCATCCACCTGCCCCTCCGCTTATCATCCATCTCACCCCCTCCCCCACCCATCCACCTGTCCATTCGCTCATCACCCATCCCTCCACATGAATCAGGTGAGTTCTCTCTGCAAGGTCTGTGAGGCTTTATCAGTGACAAGTGAGGGGACAACCCTGGCCCTGGAGGGCTTGGGCTCCCTGCCATGAGAACTCAGCAAAAAGCATTAGTTGCCAGGGCAGAAGTGGACACGGGCCCCACAGGAGGGGCCCAGCTGGTGAGATTCAGTGTGGTGCCCGGGCCACCTTCCACCCTTTGGGACAAGATGGGAAGTAGGTGCTGGAAGCTGGCCAAGGACAAGAGGGTCTTGGGGTCCTAGATGACCGCTGTGGGTTTGCAATGGGCACCAACCAAGGCCTGATGCCACTCATGCCCACTCATGTCCTGCATGGACATGAGAGGATAAGTAAGTGGGAGTCGGGAGAGGAGTCCACGGGATGGTTGTGGCTGTCAGCGGCTTGGCAGGAGAGGAAGCAGTTTTTCATATGGAAGGCACCATGGTCCAGGCAGTCCCCCAGGGTCAGCTGACCTATGAGCTGCTGGGAAGGGCCTTTATGCCTGTGGCCTGGCCTCCCCTCCTGCTCTGCTCCCGAGGCTGAGTGCTGGCTCCGGGCCCTTGGCCCGGGATGAGGCCTCCTCTGCAGCCCACATCTTCCCGGAGCCCGGGCTCGGCTGCGGCTCCGTCCCGAGCTTATCAGAAGGCACAGGAAACTCCAAAGTCCTCCCTGGGCGGCCCCCAGCCTCGCCCTTCGCTTCCTTCCCCCCAAGGCCCCTTCCCTGGTGCTCCCGGGCGGACCTGAGGCACCTGCCCCCACCTTGGCCAAGTAAGCCCAGGCGGGCAATGGGACAGCCTGGGACCAAGGTGCGTCCACAGGCGAGCACAGGAGTGAAAGGGGCCCCTCACCCACCACAGGGCACTACACCTGAGCAGTGTCGCCAGGGGGGCAGCCCTGGGGATAGTGAGACGTGTGAGCTGACCAAAGCTCTGAGGCTCAAGGCCAAGCTGGCTGTGGAGACGGGGTGGATGCTTTTTCTAGAAGACGGCATGGTGCTTCCACTAACAGCTGGCTGTGGCCTCCTGGGCTACGCCTGCACACTGGCCATGGACACCATAGCTACAGACATGGCTGGAGATGTCTGTGCCTTCCAGATGTTCCAGAAACCTCCACAGGTGTGGCCAGGAAAGTGGTGGGCCAGAGCCCCAGCTGAGGCAGCCCAGGGACACCGGGGAGAGGTTTTCCGTGGGGTGGAGAGTGTCAGACTGGGGAGGCCACTACACTGCGGCGGGAGCTCGGCCCTTCTGTCCATGGCCCAGACTGTCTGTCTCATGTCTCTTGGGGCCTTTCTCTCCAGCAAAATGCAGCCGGGAGCCTGGTCAGCAGCGGGCTCTGGATCCCAGCAGCCAGGGATTGGCCAGCGCCTGGACATCATAGTAGGCAGAGACCCGAAAGGGAGCTGGAGTAGATTATCCCAGATTTTCAGCTCAGACCCGGCCATGCTGTCCTGAAGGTCAAACAGTGACAGAACTAAGGTGTCTGTGCATCACAGACCCACAGCTGGGTCTGAAGAGGAAAAGGCTTCCTGGGTGCCCAGGGAGGACCAAAATGCCCTGCTGGGGTCTCAGGAGCCACAGGTGCTGCACTAGTTGGTCCTGTTCAGCCTGCTCAGCCGACAGAACTTTCCCGGCTTCCACACAACTGTAGGTCGAAGCTGCGAGCAGGACACCATTGGCAGTGACCGCTTTGGCAATGACCGGCAGCGCCTCTGTGGAGGGCCCAGAAATATTCCGCCCCGCAGGGCCGAGCACCTGGGTCCTAGAACCACCTTAAACTCTGACCTTGAAGCCTGGGGCTTCCTTGCCAGTTCCTCTTCCTGCGCCCTGCCCCTGTGCCTGCCAGGGCTGAGGGGCAGCGGGCTCTGGGCGGTGCTTCCCAAGACCCGCAGCCCGCGGCCTGTTCCTGGCTGGGCGGGGTCCGGGGCGGGAACACATCACCCCATGGAGGCCACCCGGACCCCCGGGCCTGCCGTGGACCTCAGTCCTTCCTGCGGCGTGCGTCGGGGGAGTTCATCCGAGCTGGCGCGGGGCCGTGCCCCCTGCCCGCTGCATCTCTCGGGCCGAGCCCCCTGCCCGCAACAGGTCCCGGAAGCCGCGGGAGCGCGGTGCCAGGCTTGGGGCGCGCAGGCGGCGGCGGCGGCGGCGGCGGCGACGGGATGGGCATCACGTAGCCGAGGCGCGGGCGGGGCGGCCCCGGGGCCCCAACCTGCCGCACCCGCCCCGCCCCGCTCAAGGGCGAGCGAAGGTCACGCGCGGACAGCGCGGCCAGCACCGAGCATCCCGGGCAGCGTGGGCCGGCGGGGCGCGGGCAGGGCCGGCGGGCCCGGGAGGGGCCGGGGCTCGTGCACTCACGTTCCCCCCCGCAGCCTGCGCGGTGCCCGCCGCCGAGTGACCGGCCGCCGAGTGACCGGCCGCAGAATGGCCCGTCCCCGCGCCCCGTCCCCGCGCGCCGCGGCCTGGCACCCGCCCCGGGATCCCGCGAGCGCGCGCGGGCGTGCCGGGCACCGGCCGTTTCGCCACGCCGGACGCCGGGCCGAGCCGAGGCCAGGACACGGGGGTCCCAGGGCTACCGCCGCGCCCCTGCCCGCCCCGCAGCCCCGCCGCGCGCGCCCCTCCGGGTGGACACGCCCCCGCCGACCCCACCGGTCCGCGCGGCCCCGCGCCCCGCGCTCACCCTGCGCGTCCCCGCCGCTCGTCAGCACCCCGATGGCCTTGCCGGCCCCCGAGTGCTGCTTCAGCAGCCGCCGCAGGCCGCCGGGCCGCGCCGCGACCACCTCCACGTCGTCCATGGCTGGGGAGGCCGCCGATGGCGCGGAGCGGGCGCAGCCTGCAGCTGGCCCCGCCCGGCCGCCCGCGCGCCCCGCCCGTCGCCCGCGCGCCAATGGGCGGCCGGGACGACGCGCGCTCCGCCCGCTGGAGCTGGGCTCTGGGACAGGACCCGGACTGGGCGCGGGGACGCTGTGCACAGGGTCGGCCAGACAGCCCAGGCTCTGCGAGACACCTGGGTCCCTTGTGGTGGCATAAGGGTCTCTGGCCTGAGCTCCAGGCGCCAGGACGCGCGGGCCAGGGAGGCGCTGCCTGGACGGGGAAGACCCTCGCTGTCCCTCCTGCTTCCTAGCTCAGGGAAGACCGTGGGGCGTAGGGAGCGGGGCGCGACCCGTGGATGTAGGCTGAGCAGTGGAGACTGCAGCAAGGGAGAGGCCGTCCTGGCCCCTGGGGTCCCAGGGGTCAGTCTCACAGAGACCCCCATGGAAAGATGGGAGTGTCCGTGTGTGGCTACGCCCCAAGCCTTGTCAGTGCCCAGTGCAAAGGCAGGTCTGTGCCCCCAGACGCGGGCCAGGGATGAAGGTGGGCGACTCAGCCCTGCTGTGTGTGTGACTCACACACGTGCCAGTTCGACTCGCCATGGGGGCGAGATACTTGGCAGGCGCCACCCCGGGTGTTCCTCTGCTCGTGTCTCGGGAAGAGCGAGCGTGAGTGGGGAGCATATGGCTCCTCACGTGGGCACGTGTCCACCCCTGCAGCTGGCCAGAGTTCCTGGTCTCAGGCCAAGGGTCACATCCTTGAGAATGTCCAGGGTGAAGGTGAAGGGAAGCTCCGCGTCTGCCCAGGAGTTGAGCTGGGGCTGGAGCTCAAGGTGTCCCCACAAGTGTCAGTGAGCACAGAGCCTGGAGAAGCCGAGGATGCTGGGGAACCAGACATGAAAGGGGACAACGTGTGCAGGGGCCCAGGATGGCCCTCTAGTGAGGGTGGGTCTGCCGCAGACCCCAGCGCCATTCTTGGGCCTCAGAGCAGGCAGCCACGTCCTGGCAGTGAGGGGCTGCAGAGAGGCTGGTGCCCGAGTGCAGCTCTGCACACCAAGGCCCGGACAACAGGACTCGCTTCACCAAGCAGAGTCTGGATCAGAATCCAGAACAGTCTGGGGGCCTTCCCTGCTCCCGTGCCCCGTCCAAGGCAGTGAGCAGAGTGGCCGGGCCAGCACCATGGGCGAGGAGGGGATGGAGAGCCGGGCAGGCAGCACAGAGTACTGGGAGGCATGTCGTGGGACTGTCATGGGACTGTCAAGGGACCCTGGCTTTCTGGTATGGTCCCAGGATGTCTTGTGAAGCGTGAATTGCTTCCCCCACACCCCATGATGTCAGCAGCCCTCCCCATCCCTGAGCTCCAGCCCCCATCCAGGGTGTGTGTGCCCCAGGAGCTGGATCAGCCCAGAGGGGCTCTGTGTGCAACAAGAAGCTGGACAGGACCACACACAAAGGACCAGTGCCAGCCGCTGCGTCTGGCCTCCAGCAGTGGGGATGATGTGGGGCTTCCAGTGACCCTGGGCCTGTCCCTGAGAGCAGAGCTGATGGCAGGGGAGGGACCCAGACCCTGGGCGCAGGGGAGGCTGGGGCTGTGCTGCGTTTCCCTGAGTCACTGCTTCCTGCAGCCCTTGCTGGGGGCGGGGGTGGGGCTTGCTGAGCTGGCAAGCATCTGCACACCGTGTGCACATGCTTACACACACGTCCTGCTCAAGCTCTGTGTGCACATGCACACACATGCTTGCTGTCACACTTGCATTGTATAAGCTTGCACACGCGTGTGCAGGCCCATGTGCCCACTCACATGCGTGTTCATTTCTCCATGGGATGCGCCCAGGATGTCTGGGCATGCGCAGGCATGTGAGAGTGTGACCCTGAGCTCAGAGCGAGTCCCGCTGCTGCAGCCCTCAGGCTCCGCACCTGCAGCCCCCTGGGTGCAGCGGGGCCACGGGCCAGCTGGGCCCTTGGCCCTGGGACCAGCAAGGGCCACCATAAGCATCCTTGAGGGGACACGGTGTGGCCCTGGAGACACCCCTTCAAGTCCTCGCTCAGCCCTACTTACTGCCTGGGGACTCCCCTCCCTCTGCCCTTCCTGGGTCCAGGGAGAAGCCTAGGGTGGCTGCCCACTGTCCAGCCCATACAGCCTTGCTCTGCTTTCCCTGGTGGGTGAGGCTGAGCTAGGGCGGGAACCCAGAGCTCTTGGTGGGGAGTGGGAGGGGGGGTCTGAGGCCACCATGCCAGACACAAGGGTCTGAGGACCTTCTGAGACCCGGGGTTCTAAGATTGACCATGGTCCCTGGTGGCACAGCGTCCATCCTGTTCACCTCTTCTTGGAAAGGGGACGCCACGCTGCTGACCCTCCACCTGCAGGTGCCCTGCTTGGTGCGGATAGTGCTTGCGATCAGGAGGGACATGGGCATGTGTGCCTTGGAGGGCCCCCTGGACACTTCATAGACCCTCATGTGGGGCTGTGGGCGGAGCTCTGGGGGCTCTGAGGGGCTCTGGGCATGGCCCTGGAGGGCTCTGAATTAGGGTCTTCAACTTCACTGCACCCATGGGTATGGCCAGACCCAGCAGGTGGTGCCTGGCAGTAGGGCACGGCCACCTGGAAGGCCATTTCAGCAGGCTGGACTCTTGCTGCTCTCCAGGCCTGGATGCTGCCATATGAGTGGAGAGAGGCAACTGTGGCTCCCCATCAGGCTCAGAGACTCTGTCGTGCTGGCAAACAGCAACGTGCTCGGTTCCCGCCAGCTATGCTGCATCTGAGAGAAAAGCTGCCCATGTCTGAGAGAAAGAAGCTGCCCGTGTCTGAGAGAGAAGCTGCTCATGTCTGAGAGAAGCTGCCTGTGTATGAGGGAGAAGCTGGCCGTGTCTGAGAGAAAAACTGCCTGTGTTTGAGAGAAACTGCCCGTGTTGAGAGAGGTACTGCCCATGTCTGAGAGAAGCTTCCCGTATCTGAGAGCATCGGCCCGTGTCTGCAAGAGAAGCTGCCCGTGTCTGAGAGAAGCTGCCCGTGTCCGAGAGAAGCTCCCTGTGTCTGAGAGAAGCTTCTTGCGGCTCCGTGGGCCTATTTCCAAGTGGCACAAGCATTGCACACTTCCTCCTGCTTCACCAGCGTACATGGGCCTCCTCTCCAGGGCCAGGCCCCTTCTGCCATGGTGGTGACACTCGCCAGAGACACCAGCCAAGCCCAGGATGCTTCTCTCGAACCCAGAGGTGGGAGAGGACATGCTTCAGTGCCCAGTGACAGGAGGAAGCGGCGAGAAGGGCCCAGGATGTCAGGCTGCCTGCTCCAGAAATCTGGGGCTTTCTAGAATTCTCTAGAAATGGGGAGGCTGGTCCCTGAGGACTGAGTGAGTCTCTAGCACTAGAGGGCAGCATAGGACCATGCTGTGCAGATGCAGAGGCTGAGAAGCAGAGCTGGCTCTGGGCCCCTTGCTGTACCTTCCACCCTCCTTGGAGTTTGAGATGCAGAAATGAAAAACAAAAACAGAACAAAAACAAAAACAAAGACAGAGAGGCTGTGAAGGTCTGTGGGAGCCGAGCAGGTCCAGTACCTGCAGGATCTCCGAGCGGCAGCAGCCTGGCACTGGTGTTGGGGCTGCGGAAAGGGACCATGTCTGGGAGGGAGGCGGTACAAGCCCCTCTCGGCCTGCAACAATTGGGGGGCCTGCAGCAGTGGGGGCTCCTCGGGAAGTGAAAATGCAGACGTGCATTTTCTCTCACCGCTGAGTTCTCTAGACTAGGGCTGTCTGCCTCGTTGTGAGTGCAGCGTGCGTGTGTCCATGTGAGTGTGTGTGGTGGGTGTGTGTGAGACTGAGAGCTTGTGCAAACTCAGAGCACTCCTGTCCCCCGGGCCTGAACCTGGAGTGTCCATGGAGAGGCTGTGCTCGTGTTGGGGACACTCTGTCCCAGCGCCCCACTCTGTCATCCCCTGTGGGAGACCAGGGCACCAAGGTGGGCGCAGAGCCCTGCTGGCCCAGGAGGTGCTGGGGAGTGTGTGCCCGGTGGCCCAAGGAGGGGGGAAGACAGTCCTCCTGCCTCCCCAGGAAGGACCCATGTGAGAGATGAGAGTTCAATGGACTCTCACTCCAGATTTGGAATTTTAATTTTTTTTTTTTGCTTTTTTGGGTCACACCCGGAGGTGCACAGGGGTTACTCCTGGATCTGCACTCAGGAAGTGCTCCTGGAAGTGCTCAGGGAACCATATGGGATGCTGGGAATTGAACCCAGGTTGGCCGCGTGCAAGGCAAATGCCCTACCCGCTGTGCTATCTATCCAGCCTCCTTTTTAAAAATTTTTTTTAGATTTGGAATTTTAACCCAAACCAAGTGATTCTGTGTAAAGGCATCAGATTAAACAAAAACAACCCAAAACCTGCCACTGTCTCAGCTCTGGGACGCTCAGATGGTTTAAATACTGGGCAAATTTCATCGGAAATGGTGGGCAGTGGGTGCAAAAGACAAACTAGCGCGCTTCTCATCAGCTTCCGGGTTACGGAAAGAAAAGACCCACTCTCCTGCCACGGGAGGACCATCGGGGAGGACTCGCTCTCCTGCTGCAGGAGGATCATCGGGGAGAATCATCAGAGAGGACTCGCTCTCCTGCTGTGAGAGGACTGTCGGGGAGGATTCACTCTCCTGCTGCAGGAGGACTGCCAGGGAGAATCATTGGGGAGGACTCGCTCTCTTGCTGCAGGAGGACTATCAGGGAGGACCATCGTGTCTGTGTATGGACTGCAGCTACTCCGTGCCCAGCTGGTGCCAAGGAGAGTGTGTGGGGACAAGACACCGGCACAGCACGTGCAGCGCCTGTCCTGGGGCCTGTCCAGGGGGGAAAAGATGGGGAATGTGCCTCCTGGGCCAGGCCTCTGCTTGGCTGTGGGTCCGTGCGGATAGCCTGGTCACAGGGGCTGGAGCCGGATGTGCAGAGCATCCCCGCTCTCCATCCTCAGCTGGTTCTTGTCCTCTTCCTGTACTCCCGGGGCGAGGACAGCAGGTGACTCAGAGCAGCAGGACGTGTGGCCCCGGGGCCCCCTGGACCAGCAGTGGGTCTGGGGGGTCCCCACTGGGGCCTGAGATCCCAACGTCCCTGCCTGGTCTGTAACCAGGAGCCTAGCCCTGGGAGACACTGACCCCTACACCCCCCACCCCATCTCCCTGTCAGACATGTGACTCCTGACTTTCCTCCCACCCAGCCCTGCCTCCCTCAGTCCCTCTCACCTCTTCTCTGCCCGCACTGCCTCACCCCCTCCAGATTTCGTCCCCCCAGCCTCTCTCCCACCCTTTACTTCCTCCCAGCTCCCTGGCTCCCCACTTGCCTTGCATAGGTGCTTGTGGCCCCGAGTTTGGGACCTGCAGAAGTGGTAGCACCTGACTCAGCAGGGAAGGGACAGAGCTGGGCCAGGACCCTCCCTGCTCCTGATTTCCCACTTCCCTCAGGCATCTGTGCCCCCAGGGGCCTGGGGAATGCCCTGTGAGGGTCAGGCTGATCACAGCGGGCCTGTCCCCTCCACCTGCAGGATGATGCTGGTGCTGAGGATGCAGCTCGCCCGGAGGGCCGCTGCCCCACCAGCCCAGAGGCTGTTATGCTTGTGCCGAGCCACCGCTCCCCAGACATGGGCAGTCGCCAGAGCAGGCCTCGGGCCACACCTTCGGACTCTCTGCAGGATGCAGAGCCCCCCAGCCCTCTCTGGGTCAAACTCCTGGCCAGTGTCTACAGTGGCCAGCTCCTGTCTGTGATCGGGCTGTAACTTGGAAGCCCACGGAGGACAGCGGTCACTATAATTGGCTCCGTGGACAGTGTCTGTGAACAAACTCACAACCACATAGCAAGGACTGGGGGTCCTGATGGACAGTGTCTGTGAACAAACTCACAGCCACATAGCAAGGACTGCGTGGTCCCGATGGGGGTCTCTGTGGCTAGGGATGACAGATCAGCCAGAAAATGCCCTTCACAGGGATCGTCACGCCCCTTGGCCCTCCTGGTCTTGCTGGCGCTGAGGAAACAGATGCTTGTTCCAAATGTATTTCTGGGCACTTGCTTGCAAGCCTGCAGGACAGGGCTGCTTAATAGCGTGGTGAAAGGCAGTGTCTGCCCTTGGCAGCCCCTGATGGCGAGACCTCGGGGCCCTGAGGCCCTCAGCAAGATGATCTGCTCGGGGGCTGCCCCATCGGCTTCCCTGTGCATGTGGCATGGAGAACGGCATGCCCACTCCAGGGCAGAGCTGAGTCCAGAAGCTCCCCTGGGTGGGGTCCCTGCAAGGCCGTAAGACCACCGAAGGGAGGAGTGGGGAGCCGGGCACCTGGCTAACATAGGAAGTCCTGCAGGAGGAGCTGAGGCTCCCTCATGGGTGGTCCAGGGGTGGGCACAGGCCGAGAATCCCCCCTCTCCCTCCCTCATCTCTCCCTCCTTTCCTCCCTCCATCCTTGCCTCTCCCACTCCCCATCCCTCCTTCCTCCCTCCCTCCCCCTCCCTCCTTCCCTCCTTCCCATAACGCAGCATCTGAAGAGAACTCTCCCATCTCCTCACACGTTGCCTCACCGAGGAAGCTGACCCAGAGCCCTGGGCTCTGGCCTCCATTCCCTGCTCGAACCCGCCCAGCGCCCTTGCAGGGCCCCACTGTCCCCAGGCTGGCCTGCGCAGGGCTGTCTGGGCGCGCCCACTGCACTCTCCAAAATGCCCAGCAGAGGGCGCTCCGAGCCAGCCCAAGAAGCGGCTGCGGGAGGGCCTTACCGGAGAGGACGCTGTGCTGAGCTGCTGCTTCTGGCCACTGTCCACTAGGTGGCGCCCTGTCCCCACAGCTCCCGCCAACCCATGGCCAACAGCCTGCAGGGCCCTGCTCACTCGGCCTGGACACACACTCACCCATGCTCGAGCGCTCTCTCTCTCTCTCTCTCTCTCTCTCTCTCTCTCTCTCTCTCTCTCTCTCTCTCTCTCACACACACACCC